>SPJY01036992.1:1837919-2100903 GCA_005191435.1 Raddia distichophylla | reverse complement strand
CAAGTGTGTCCGAAAAGCCGTCTTCTCTATACACTTGATGATAGCCGGAACGAAGGTCAAGCTTGGTAAAGTACCGAGCCCCATGGAGTTCATCGAAGAGCTCCTCTGCCACCGGAATGGGAAACTTGTCTTTTATGGTCTTCGCATTGAGTTCCCGATAGTCCACACAAAAACGCCACGACCCATCCTCTTTTTGCACTAAAAGGACTGGCGATGAAAACGGAGAACGGCTGGGCCGGATAATGCCTTGGGCAAGCATCTCGGCGCATTGCCGCTCAATCTCATCCTTTTGGCGATACGGATAACGATAGGGACGGACCACAATCGGATCAGTCCCCTCCTTTAGACAAATGCGATGGTCACACGCGCGGGACGGCGGAAGACCTTGAGGTTCTTGAAACACATCATCAAAGGCTAATAACAATTTATCTACTGCTGGATCCATCACCTGCATGGCGTGACAATGCCCCCGCTCACCCCTGGTAAGCCCTTGTAGGCGCACTTGTCTTCCTTCTGTCTCAAACAGCATGTAGCGAGAGTCAAAATTCCATTTAATCTCCCCCAACGTGAGCAGCCACTGTACCCCCAGTATTACATCAAACCCTTCAAGCGGGATCACTAGGAACGGCGCCTTGAAAATATGGTCGTCAACCTGGAAAACTCCTCCCTCAATCACTCCCAAGCATGGTAATTGTCCGCCATCAGCCACCTGCACCTTTTGATTGGTTCCCGCTGCCTGTGAAAGATTCGCCTTCTGGGCAGCATATCCACTAATGAAGTTATGTGTGCTACCGCTGTCCACCAAGGCAATTAGGGGCACTCCGTTCATCAAAACCCGCACTTGCATGGTATTAGCAGATTTTGGTCCCCTCATCACGGCCAAAGCCGACAGCGAAGGTTCCTCCGGGTGCTCCTCTTCCTCTTCCTCATCCTCGTTCATGGCCTCCAGATAGAACAACTTCTTGCACTGATGCCCAGGCGAATATACTTCATCGCAATTGAAACATAGCCCCTGTCACTGCGGTCGCCGATCCGTTCGTCGGTCGTGGGACAGCTGCCCCCCAACCGGACTGCTGGTAGGGCCGCGCGGTGGCCGGGGGCGCCCCCCAGTTCGCCCCCCAAGTCGCCGCCGCCGCCGCCGTGCTACGTGCGAGCGCCGGCCTCCCCCGATCCTGCTGCCCGACGGACTGCACAGCCTTGGCAATCCAAGCATCCTCGCGGCGCTCCGCCTCACGAGCCAATCCCATGGCATCATCCAAATCCCAAGGCCGATCCCTCCTCACATCGGCGGCCAAGGTTGGTGATAATCCAGCCATATTTGTCTCGATCTGGGCTATCCTTGGCACCCCGGAGGTCCTTGCGAGCAGTCGCTGGAAGTCCCTGCTGTAATCATCCACCCGACTATCCCACTGCTTCAAATTGACCAGGTCCCCAAAAGCTCCTGCTGTAGGATGCCGGGTAAACCTCTGCACGTAAGTCTCCTTGAACCTTTCCCAAGTGATGAACTTCTCTTCAGTTTGCCAATTGTCAAGCACCTCCTGGGCCTCTCCCTTTAGATGCAAACCAGCCATCTCCACCCACTCCCCCTCCGGTATCTTGTGCACCCGGCCAAACCTCTCGCATTGCCGCAGCCACAAGAGAGGATCTTCCGTGCCGTCATATTCCTGTAACTCGTATCTCGGTGTTCGAGGTGCCCACCGCCTTGCCTCCAATTCCTCGCCGTCATCAGATTGTTGGTGGTCAAACGGCGAAATCTGGCCACCCTTTGAACCCGTAGGGTGATCTGACTGCACCTCTTCCACCGGTTTCACGATCTCCTTTCCCATCTCCTACCGTTGATCCTCTTTGTCTCGTTGCAACGTAACTCCTGACTAAGTTTCACATTGTTTTGATTTTTTTTACAATTTCTTTCATATTTTCAAAAATTAGCCATCCAATTAGTTGTGGCGTGTCCAAAAAATCTGATTCTTGAAAATATGAAACAAGTAGTAAAAAAATTCGAAAAAATAAGAAACTTGGTTGGGAGTTACGTTTCAATGAGACGAAGAAGATCAACGGTTCAGATCGATACATAATAATCTCGGACTACAAAAACTTGTTGGGAGTACGGAGCGATCCGTACTCTCGAGAGTACGCTAGCCTTCCTCTATCATATTTGATACTTAAACTAGAACTTAGAAACAATGCTTCAAAATTTCTGATTTCTCAAAAAATGATGGACAGATAAGTGAGATCATGGATGCTTTTTTCACATAAATGCAGTTGCAAAGGCGTTGAGTAAGATATGCATGTGTTGATGGAGGTGAGTAGAGAACACAAACCTTTGCTAATGATCCAAGCACTTCTTTAACAACCTCTTGCTTCTTGCACAAATCTGTGAAATCAGTGAAAGTAACTCCTTGCTGCAACGCCCACTTTTCCAGCTCACTGTGTGCAGTTAACACAAGTGCAACGCAGTAACTGTGGAAAGGATCAGCGTGAATCATGATATTCTCCACATATGGGCTCACAATCAAAGCAGCCTCCACCTGTGATCATCCAATAAGTTAACAAGTGCCACCAGCCAATTGTCTCACCAGAAAGAGAATATTGCTTACCTTCCCTAGAGATACATATTCACCATGTTGAAGCTTCACAATATCTTTCTTACGGTCAATGATTTCAAGGCAGCCATCTGGGTGGAAACGCCCGATATCACCAGAATAAAACCACTGCATACCTCTTTCATCATCCTTCACAAAATATATGAGGCATATGGTTAGACAAAGTATTGCAAAAGAAAAGCTAGTAGTGTGATCCATGATGTGGTCCACAAACAGAAATAAACAGAAATAACAAGTCAACAGCATACCTTATAAACTTCATTTGTTTTAGCTTCATTCTTGAAATATCCTTTAGTTACATTGGGGCCCCCAATGACTATTTCCCCCCGAGGCATGGGTGAATCTGTCGTTAAGTATCCACCTTCAGCCCAGTCAATTAACTGAAAGATACAGTTGCCATTATGTTAAAACTTGTGTGGTGCCAACAGGCATATGTAGATACCCCGCTGGCACCGAGTAAAAGATCAAAAAGTCAGAAATGACAAAGCATTGATTATGATTTATGTATCTAAAAGAGAACAGGTATAACAAGTAATAGCTTATTCTTCTAATTAAGGAATATCTTCAACACATAAGCCTGTTCAGATATCGAAATTTAAGAAACAGGACAAAGAGAAATAATAGAATTGAGGGAAAACAGGTTTAACATGGAAAATGGGTCCAGCTCAAATTGGAACATCAATAACAAGATAAGGCAGCGATGTTACCTAACCTTAATATATGAACAAGGTACTGGAGCACCGACACGGCCAACAGATGTGTCATCATACTCAGAAAATGTCCCTCCGGCACAAGTTTCAGTCAGACCATACCCTTGCCCAATTGGAGCCCTGAAATTGCATTAAGCCTGTCAATCTCTAGGACTGTAAAAATGGTAAAGCAGACATATATTATGTACTGTTTTTAAATGTATGGAACGGTGAACAATGGTGATCCGGAGAGTTGTTTTTTCCAATAATCACATGAAATGATGATGCAAATAATCTTACCCAAGGCATATGTTGATGAACCTTTGAGTATCTCCAGACAGAGGTGCTCCACCTGAGAGTACAAAGCGAACCTTTCCTCCCAATATTGCACGCACCTTTCTAAAGACGAGCATATCCCACAACAGTTTCTCTAATCCCCATGCACCTAGCCAACTTCCATTAGTAGCAGCAAGCCGGCGATTATAGGCAATGTCAAATAATTTCTTTGCTACACCACCCTTTGCATCCACCTAACGCCACCTCGATATGAAAGATTGCAGTCAGTAAACTGATGTGAACACTGGAACAAAACAGCGTAAAGGGAAATACCTTTTTTCTCACACCATCACGAACGCGATCAAGTATAGCAGGTACAGCAGCCAGCAATGTTGGCTTCAGTGCAGAAGCATCACCTAGAGTTCCCTTCTTTATTTTGCTTGATGTATCAGTCAGGGTTAAAGGTGATCCATATCCTATGGAGACCCCAACAGCAGCCATGAGTGCCTAAAATCATAGTATTTGCATAAGAAGAGCTAATCTTTGCAAACAGAAACCGATATCAGATTGAGATGCTATTCAAGAGCTACCTCAGCTGCTAACTCAAGAATGTGTGCAAGGGGGAGGTAGGCTAAGTATATATCCTTTCTGCTAAGATCAGGCACGATAGTCATTACTGCTGAAAGTGTAGCCAGGACATTGCGATGGGTCATCATCACTCCCTACAATAACATATGAGGTAAATGCTAGTTCATCAGCTGATGGTATGATTAAAGGAAATTAGAAAAGCACACCTTCTTTTCAAAGTGATTGCGAAACATGTGTCCTAGTAAGTCAGAAAGATATATTTGCAGCGTAATGAATAACAAAAACAGAAATACTGAAACAGGAAGATGGGCAAACCTTGGGCAATCCAGTGCTACCACTTGTGTACATTACCACTGCAACGTCAGATGGTAGAGGCATGTTCGCATCAACAGGTGTTTCACTTCCTAATCTATCTACTTCCTCAAATGACTTAATTACCCAGGTAGTGCTATTTTGTGCTATAGAAACTTCAGTTGAGATGCCTTCCTCATTGATGTAGATGACACACTTGACAGTGTCAAGTTGTCCACTTATATCAATCAACTTCTTTAATTCTTTCTGACCACATACCACAGTAGTGACTTCAGTCTGGAGAGCAAAACATGAAAAACTTGAACTTATTATCAATCAAGAAGATGGCAGGTGGGTGCTAATCACTTCAAGCAACATTTTTTTGGAACATGCTAGTAATTACGGTCAATTAGTTCGTGCTTAATTCTAGAAAAAAAAATGATACACCAAGTAAAAATTGCTTTGTCTTGATAAGATGCTAGAAGCAGACAACAAGATAATACCTTAATGAGAATGAAGTATACAGACAACATGAGTCGTGGATGACAGTACTGACCTCATTTAGTGAATGGCATAGTGCTCCCTCTCCCAAGGAGGCATAGATCGTGACGACTGTAATATTTTGTCTGAAACATGCCTTGAGAAACAAACAAACAAACTCAACACATGAGAACATGTGCAGAGTTCAATGAATAACACATTATGAAGAAGGTGATTTGATTTCAGAATTAAATTACAACCGGGGGCAAAAGGAGGAAACAGAACAGGGTTGAATGTTTGAAGGGCCAATGATGAATCAGTTGTAAAAATATTGATCAATTACACTATTCTTGGTGACTTTAGTATGTACATCAGGCACTATAATTTATTCACATATCATGTTCAAGAGTAACAAAGGACAAATAGACACAGGATTGATAACACCATTCCTGTATCTGTCACCACCGCTCCTACTGTGAATTTTCATGTATAATACTTACTAAATTACTAATGAAACCTTGGGCCAGCCATTGATACATTTGAAAGTTATATTAGTCACTTTATATGATAATGCAAAAGAGAAGAATAAATAGTTTCGGGATACCATTGTATTAATTGAATATTGATTGTCTATCATTTGGTTATTTAATAATATCTCTTAGTAGTACACAACACCTGCACTGGTAGAGTGACATGGGAAGCAAACCTGTCTGGACTCGGGAGCACCCATTTTTAATTGACAACTATGTATAATTTTTTTCAGAATTCGTGCTCGTATATGTATTTATGCATTACAATTTACTTGGATTCTACATATTTTTAAAAATTTAGGTTAGCAGCCTAAAATTTCATTGAAAGGTAGGAGAAAAAATTTGGGTACAAAGGAACGCCCAAAAAGAAAAAAACAGCCCAGCACAGGGCACCAAGGCACAACCACAGCAACGTTTCATTTAGGAATTATAAAGGCCCAACTTAAAAGCCCAATCGCCCGGCCCAACCGTCCTTAACCCTAAAGACCAAGCTGCCTTCAACCCTTCACCCCATCCAGCGCCGCCTCTCTCTTCTCCCCTGCTTCGGCGCCGCTTCCATCTCCCCTGCTCCGGCGGCGGCCAAGGGGTGGAGAGCCGCGGAGGGAGGCGGCGTTCGACCGATCAGAGGAGCAGAGGTGGACCATGCCGGCTGGCGAAGGAGCGCCACTTGCTCCAGATCTAGGAGGAAATCGGCAGCGGAGCATGGCAGTCGGCGACGGTGACTGGTCGAGCCTCTGCCTCTGCCTCTGCCTCTCTCTTCTCCCAAGTACGCAACAATTTGGGGGGTTTGGGCTCTGGATCAAGGGTTTTCACCGTGGATTATCTCTTCTTCCATGTCTGTGGCGCCCGCCTCATACGCCAAGGCGACACCATATGCACCTGCGATAAGGCGTCCGCCAAAAACCGCCTTGACGCCTAAGAGTCATTGAAGCAACGCTTCAACGACGCCATAAAATTTTTTTCACAACTATGAAATTGTCTCGGGAGCAGCCATTTTTAATTCACAACTATGTATAATTTTTTTCAGAATTCGTGCTCGTATATGTATTTATGCATTACAATTTACTTGGATTCTACATATTTTTAAAAATTTAGGTTAGCAGCCTAAAATTTCATTGAAAGGTAGGAGAAAAGGTTTGGGTAGAAAGGAACGCCCAAAAAGAAAAAACAACCCGGCGCAGGGCACCAAGGCACAACCACAGCAACGCTGCCAACACAACCAAAGAACCGCCCACCTCATTGAATTGGCGAGGCTTATTCTTGTATGGTGTTGCTCTTAGCTTATACTTGTGTGGTGTACAATTCTATCCTACTTTAAGAAACGACAGTGCTCCTGCCTGTTTGCTCAAAAAACTTTAACAACAGTATGCGGCCCTCGCACAAATCCACATGAAGAGAACCAAAATGCAATATATGAAGGGGGAAAAAGATTACCTGCAGTGCAATCTGCCACTCAGCCTTTGTCTCAGCAAAAATAGCAACACGCTCACTCTTCTGGTGGCCTAATCGAGTTAGTCCAGATGAGAAGTTACAAACTCTCTTAAAGGCCTCCGCGTAACACTTCCACTCATACTCCCCCAGATGAAGCTTCTGAAAGGCTCTCCCATCAGATGCTAATTCTGTTTCCCTTGAGATGAGCTTCCTGGTGCCAAGGAGGGGCAAGTAGGCAAAGTCCTTGCAAGACTGCTCAAACAGCTCAGCTAGTGTGGAGACCCCTTCCCAATGTGTTTCAACAAGCTGCTCAAATCGATAGTTACGGATCGCATAGCCTGGCTCTCCACCCACATCAACAGGCACTCCTCTCTTCTTTTCGATGTTCCTCCTCTTCTGGAGCAGCAGAGAGACCGCGATGGGGATAAGAAGACCAAGAACATAAGGATTCATACTTGTGTAAGGGCAGTCTTGCAGCTATACTAGCTTATGGAAGGTGAATTTTCAGATTCCAATATGCCTTGGTGCGAGGAACCTGCAATATACAATCTTGTCAGGTTAAAAGAGATTTCTGAACTTCCGGTACAGATTTTGATCCTTAAGAAAAAAAAAATTGATATAAGGAACTAGCTCACTGCATGATTGGTCCTTTTATCCGTTCAGGTGCATTGCACAACCACTCCACTTACCAATGCGAAAATCAACCTAAAATACCTTCACCGATTCAACTGGTCAGCCGGCCAGTCAGGTAGAGTAGGACAATTTGTTAAAGATATCCATCCACCTTGTGGATGTGCTGTTTTGCCGGTAGAACCACATAGCTCGCGCAGATGCATGTAACTACATGCAACAGTTTGCACACACCCTTATCTGTTAACCAACAACCAGAGACCATCACTGCTCTTACTGAACAGTGATGCCCTAATCCTTATCGTATAGGCGCCAACGCAATGCAGAAGAAAAAGAAAGCATTTTTAGGCAGTAGAGACAGAAAGCTAGTACTTCTCAGTTCGTTGATGCTCAGTTCCGTCTGTACACACCGCGATGTCGGCGACGCAGCGCACGAGAGGGAACGAGACCTATCATTCTCCTCAGAGGGGGGATTTTCAGTTTTTTGCAGCTCTCTGCAATTCGTGTTTCGGTTTTTGCCATCCTACCCATCGTCGGTAACTCAGATGGTCCTACGTATGATATACAAAAATGGCAAAACCAAAAAAAAAAAAAAACCAGAAATGAGCCTCGCAGAGGCCAGAGGCTTCCCAGATTGCAAGTCCTAGAGAGGTCACTTCGGAGGAGGGTGAGCGGAGGGGAGGGTGGGTACCTTGCGGAGGGCGGCGCGTGGAAGCTTCCAGCTTCTGGGGAGCAACAAGAGGCCGACGAGGGAGGGAGGGAAGCCTGTTTCTTCGTGTGGTTTTGTTTCGCACTTCGCAGGTGGAGAGTTGAGGCCGGTGTTCACTGTGGCCCCACCAATCCCCACACTCCTCCCCCTCCTCATCCGCGAGGGCAAAGGCAACCCAAAGGATCGCCATGTATTGCGAGCCTAACTGCCTAAGGCCTTTTTTGTTTCAAATTAAATAAAAATTTGTTATTTTTGTATACGCCAAATGTTATAATATTTTGTAGTTATTTTTGTGAGGTTTTAAATAGTTCTTCTTAGAGTTCGCAAAAATATTTTTTTTCATATTTTTTTTGAATTTTTTAAAGTGAATTTTGAGTGGGTCACAAATTTGCTATAGTAAAACGCACCTTAACATTAATCTGAAACAAACAAGGCCTAAAACTTTGGTCCGGTGAAAAGGAAAGATTTTTTTTTTATGTATGCCATTATAAAGTGGTCCGAAATCATAATGGCCATTATAAAACCACTATTATTAAATGTCATTTTAAAATGCTATTCAATTTCACCTATGCTATTATGGGCTCTGAACGAGGCATACCAGATAAAAATACGCCGAGAAATATAAAAATACGGTGGGCCCATATATCATACCCTCATCTTCTTCCTCCTTCCCTCCTCTCTCTCTTCTCCCTCTTCTCCACAGGCTAGCTGTCGGAGCTGCTCCTCCATTGATGCCGGCGAGCCTCGCTGCTCCTCCACCACCACCGGTGCGCCGCCAAGGTCGCTGCCCGTTGTTGCCCCCGAGGTCGTCGGCCACCGCCGTGCAGCCGTCATCCGCCACCATCCGTTGCCTTACTGCCGCCTCCTTCGCCCCCGAGGTTGCCGGCCGCCACCGCCCCCGTGGTCACCGGCCACTGCCGACCCCGAGGTCACCGCCGGGGAAGGAGCTCGCCGGTGAAGGCGATGGGGGGAGGCTAGAGGAAGGAGGAAGAAGGTGGGGGAGAGGCTGACATGTGGACCCCACATGACAGTCTCGTATTTTCTTCTGTATTTGCCCTGTCCAGTGCCCATAATGGCATAGGTGAAATTAAACATCACTTTAAAATAGCATCTTTAATAATAGTGATTTTATAATAGCTATTGTGATTTCAGGCCACTTAATAATGGCATACATGACAAAAAATCCTAAAAAGAAGGGTCTTGTTCTTCGTGATTTATTTTATTTAACTTCTCTGTTTATTTGACTTAATTTTTAATTTTAAAGTTTTTCAAGGTAGCTTTTAAAGTCGGATTCTCATTGTTTGGTTTATTTTAGATAGCTGTTAGACATGTCTTCGAGTCAGAAAAAAGACATAAAAAATCAAATTATTTATGTTTAAAATTAAGGTAAGAAAATAAGAATATAACTTTCAAAAAAAAGAAGAAAGCGTGTAAACAGCAAAAGTTTAGGAAACGGTAGAAGTAATACACGAATTCAAGAGGCTAAGTTTAGGAGGGCTACAGTTTACGTAATAAACCTTATGTAGAGGTCCTGCGTCATATATCCGACTTAGCTTCATTAGCTATCCAGACGAAAACGAACATTACCCAGATTATATTTTACTTACTTTTAAATTAGTATCGTTATATTTATCATAGAGCGCAACCCAGCCTGATGCTGACTAATCGTGCTTCACCGCGAAGGAGCCCCAAAACCCATTAAATGGCAGCAATTCGAACATCAGATAAACATTGCTTTCGCCTGTAAACTACTTACTCCTCGCTTCTTCTTTTTTTACTTTTTTTAGCAGTACTTCCTCCTATTGTTACAATGGTGCCAGCAGGGTAGTGGTAATTATATTAGTCAGAGGTCTACAATAATGAAGGGATATCGGTTAAAACAGATTGCATAATCATACAAAGCGAAAACTACAACACGTATATAGTGAAAAGTTACATGGCAGCCCTTGGGCTGCGGCCTGCGGCTATCATAGACTTATTATCATGTGTAACTACTTGGTGACTAGGGGCAACATAATGTCATCCAGTGGCAGCAACTTTCTCACCATCGTTGCACTCCTCTTTGTCGAACTCCTCCATCAACTCCCGCTGTCGTTGCGTCAGCTCCCTGTAGATGGTGAAGTGAAAATGGCGTCAATTCTGGGCTTTCCTGCTTTACTCGTAGGGAGAAGCAGAAAAGATTGCAAAAAAAACTGGACTCGGTAGAGGCGAAGCATACGCTGGAACTCTGATGTTGAAGTGAACATATTGGTTTCCGAAGTACGAGGAATTCCTCGCCTTTATTCCTGCCAACATAGAATTTATGTGTTAATTACGATACCACAGGCACTATCTAGGGTACTTGTCAGCTCACTAGTTGTCATAGGGTAAAATCCCATTTGATTGCTGAAAGTTAACAGGTCAGATAAAGGAGATTTGGTGATTCCAATAACTAACCTTTGCCCCGGAGAACAACCTTCTCTCCTGGTTGGGCACCTTGCCGAACCTGGACAGAAAAAAAAATCGCACACAAGGTAAGTCTTAAGCTGGCGTAATCAACCGATAACATGCATCAGAAGTGAGATTCTGTAGGACTTGACAAATACCTTGACCGAAACATTTCCAGTGAGGGTAGGCACCATGACAGTTCCACCTAAGACAGCCTGTAAATCAAGCAGTTTTAGAACTCTTCGTCAGCCTATGAAATATGCACAATGACAATAAACACTTGGGTCCAACAGGATATTTCTATCACAGATTCACATGATGACACAGCAAAGGGCAGGGTTGGTTATCATGCGCTACCAGTATGATGTAGTTTGCTCATAAGAAGATTCAAACAAATATGTAATTTGCGTAATATGGATCTGTAAAGACCTTAGTTAAACTATGATCAGAAGTGAACAAACAAAAAAAAAATACTAGGAAGAGATATGACCTGAGGAATGCTTAGAACAGCATCAACATGCACATGGTTGCCTTCTCTACGGAAGATAGGATCCTCTCTGACCTGTAATGAAAAATGAATATTGCTTCACTTGCAAAGTACTGATTAAACTGATGGGCATAGTTAGCATTTTAGGCAAATAGAAAGTAACCTTGACAGTAACATGAAGGTCGCCAGGTTTATTGCGCTCAACATCTGCACCACCCTTACCACAAACCTTTATGATGTCATCGTCATCAATTCCTGCAAAGATATTCCAGTTGTAATATACCCCAATACCAGTGTCATGTATACTCTAAAATAAACCCACGCAATTGCACAATAGTAGCAAATAGCACTCAGCATTAACAGAAAAGGTTGAATGATTTATAGAAGCCCATTTATGAAACAGTGAGATTTTTATTTGCCTTCTAAAGCTTTCTTGGCAATAGTGATGCTGGCAAATGAAGATCGAAAGGGCAGATCTGCATGGTGCCAGGCAAACCAGTTTGAAACTTTGAATCACAGTTATGTCCATTTTTGGTTAGTTCCTGTGATACTGTCTACAATACCAAAAGTTTGCACTTCATGACATGCAAAGTTATTGGTAAACAAGTACAAGCTTATTGTTTTGCATATTCAAATTCATAGTTGCAAGTTAATATTCACACGTCAAGTGTATGCACACATTGGACATTGGTAGACCCAAATCGTCCTTACCAGCCATTATGTCAAGCTTGACTGTTTTTTTCCCCTTCACTAGCTGTTCACCGTTGCAAGTCTTGCAAAAGCTCTTCAAGCAAGTAGACAAGCAAACAAGTTAGGTCCCCAGAACCAAACATCAGCATATAAGAGAAAAAACCGTAGAACAATATCAGCAGTTAGCAATATACTGTGCAATCACATTGACTGATTTTTATCATACGCCTTGGCAATCATGCAGAAAAATTAGGAATTACAATAATGCTAGTTTCTAAGAACCAAGACACTCAGGAGTGATGTTTTAAGTTCGATTTGTAACTGAGAAGCTGAAAATAAGCAACTGTGTCATGGCAGACAGCATGACAAAATAGGTCTTCACATCTTATAACAAAGTACTATAAAACATTAAAACCTAAACTTGCATGAACAAAAAGAAAATATGTCACTGAAGCAGAAATACACCTTCACAATTTTTCCACTTCCACCACACCGAGAACAAGTAGTTTCCAAACTTAATATACCCCTCTGCATAAATATCTGTATTGACAAGACAACATTTTGAAGGTCAGAAAAGTAAACTAATATGTGACATATCTGGAAGGGGAAAAAATTGTAAAGGAGACGTACCACACCAGCACCTCTACAAGCTTTGCATGTTTGAGGTACGGTGCCAGGAGGAACACCACTTCCATCTGCAACAAACAAAAGATAATTTTTTAGTCATAAGAGCAAGCAAATAAGGGGACCGGGGGAGAGATAAATTCCAACATGTTCCTACATCAATGAAAGAATAACGAACTGGCAACACGTACTGCAAGTTTCACATAAGATATCAGCCTCGTATGTGATACTTTTTCTGCAGCCTTGAACAGCTTCCATGAATGAAAGTTCAACAGAAATCTACAGTCGAGAGAAAAAAAGACAATAAGCAACAAATGAATATGCATGTTTCAAAGAAAACAATTGTAATGAAGCACAATAAAACCTTGACATCTTGTCCTCCTTGCACAGTGAACGCATTGCCAAAGATCTGGTTGACATGCCAAACATATAAAATATCAGGTGTGTACAATGGTTAGTACATAATTAAAATACAAATAACAGGAATTGCACATAAAAGAGAGCTGGCGAGTGATAAGAGAATTTAACAATGCAAATATAAATACAAGCATTGAAATACGGCATCAAATTACTTGCAAAAAAGGCAATTGCTCTTTAATCAGAAAAAAGGGCACCAAAAAAGTACCAGTATAAAAGGCAATAATATCAAAAATCTAGCTTTGCACATCACAGGCCACATGCATATATTTCTGTAAAATAGAGTGAATTTATCATGGCAACCTAAAGATGGATGAAGGGCAATTTATTTTACTTATAATTAATAAAAACTAAGAGCAGCTGCTCTTACATCAGTAAAAATGTCACCAAATGGATTTCCACCAGGGAAACCATCTGGGCAACCACCACCTGATGCTTGCCGTTCATAGGCTTCTACTCCAAGCTGCCAATTACAAATGAATGTTATACTAAAATACATAGGCAATAAAAAAATTATGAGCCAGGAAAAAAAACAAAAAAGATAGATAATTTAGGGAAATTATGATGGAAGCCAGTGCCAGTATAAGTGAACAAACAAACCCGAACATAGAACCAAGACAAAGGACTTGTCTCGTCTTTGTATGATGACGCTAAGTCTACATATGAATGCAATTTTCCTTTGTCATACAAAATAGTTAATAACCTGATCATATGTTTCACGCTTATCATCATCCTTCAAGACCTGAAAAAAAAGCACAAAGATATAGCAGCCTTTTAGAATAAACATGACCTGTGGTTCATCAGATAAATTAAATTGTTCTTACTAATGCATTGTACCTCATAGGCACGGTTAACTTCTTGAAATTTTTTTTCTGCGTCCGTGTCATCTTTATTAGTATCAGGGTGGAACTTCTTTGCAAGCTGGAGAAGTACAATCAGTTTAGTTAAAATTTGACAAGTTACATAACAACAAACAGGTGAAAACAAAACAGATAAAAAAGCACAGAATAGAAGAACATGTGAATTGTTGAATAGCCAATACACGCTATCAATAATATAATGTCTTAACTAGCATTCTAGTAAAGTATGCCACTAAAACATGAAATATCAGTAAAAAATGATCCTTTACACACATATTCCCTGTATGGGAGGCTATCTTCTTCCATAAGCTCCATCTACTGAGGATCTTCTAGCAGTAACTTTTAGTACTAGTCAAGAAAACTGTAAAAAACACTGTGTAGAACTTTGGTATTTATGCATATATTTCATGACCCAACTACCCTCATTAATTTCTTAATACAAACTAACATGGTTATGAATTACACACCTCTCATAACAAATATAGAGATAGCATTCTCTCTTTTAGTGCATATATTCCGAATGTTAACATTCCTAGTTATTAGCCAATTCTTTATCCTTCACATGCTTCTCAAAAACAGCATTTTACTACCAAAAAAACCCTTGCTCCTTAGAAGATCTGGAGGCAAAGAGAAAAGGCCTTACAAAACCCAGTAAAATTGATAGTTTCCGCCACCAATGGCAGTGTACCTAACCTATTCTGCAGAAGCACTAAAAGCTGGTATGGCCAGATTCTGCCCTTTCCTACCAATGGAACCAGGCTTCCATCATGAACTGTTGAGAAGGCCTTAGGGGAGCTAGAGCTTTTCCCTTCTCTAGACTGTCTGAAATTATTTGGATTCTATCTATACAGAAGAAAGGTCGAGCTAGCAAAAAATGTCAAACATCATTGATGACATTATATTGCCCTTTTTGCACGATAAATTAGGGACTAGCACAAGCATATGCTGGCATGTCAAACAATACATAAGGCTTATTTATTTGGACTGGACCACAGTTCATGTTCATCAATCACTAACATTTTGTAATAAGGGAACATGAATCTCTCAAGAAGTCTAATGAAGTCTGATGTTCAATCAATAGCATGCCTTAACTAACGCAAAGTAAAAAAATTCATACCACATAATATGCCTTCTTTATTTCTGACGAGGAAGCATTACTGCTCACTCCAAGCACATCATAGTAATCCCTTGCATTCACCCTCCTTGTGGCTAAAATTACAGAAACAGAAAGGCTTTATCATACAACTAAACAAAAAAACATGGAATTCACCAAAACGAAAAAAAAAGAGAGCAATGGCCGTATTTCAAAATTAAAACAAGTTGTTATGGCAGCAGACTCATGGCCCACCAACGGACCGCATGAACAGTACCATGGCAATATGACATGTTGGTGTTGTAGCATATGGCCCAATTCATAGAGGTTGATATTAGATTAAAGTTAAGGACTAAATTCTTTTAGTTAAATATATGATATGCTGTGTTAGGTATTTGGATTCTATCTATTATCATCAGCTCACTATATAAAAAAGACTACATATCCATTATCAATCAAGCAATGAATAATGAAGTATTTCCTAGTTGCTAGGTCCTAGCTCTGGTCTCTCCCAAGACCGGATATTCTAGATCTATTTCTCCCTCAATCGGAGTCAACTTTTGTCTAACGTTGTTCTACCTCAGATCAACACTGTCCAACCTCCCTTCTATGGTGTTTATCATCATGGTGAACTAAGGTTCATGACACAAGTATGATTGAAATATCAACAGCTGCGTTACACAAGAACCAATCCTAAGTGCAAGACATATAACAAATATTATCGTTGGCACTGGTAAACAGCAAGTGTCAAAAGTAAAAAGTGTTGCTCCCTCATAGTGTAAAACAGACAAAAAGCCTTCTCTTAATTGTTGACACGATTTGACAAGTGACCAGGAATTTGACAGTGCAATATTTGTGTAACTTTAATAGAGTTATGCAAACAACGCACCTTTTAAGGGTATGAATTGGCTAGTGGCTAAATAAACCATCAGTACAGTGAGAGTGATCAATGCAGGCCCAGTGCATCCCTAGGCGTCGGCCAACCGCCCCCCTTTATCCCTAGGAGGTCAGCCCATCTTGGCGGTCCTATGCGGCGATTAGGTCTTAAGCATTGATTAAAAATTTATAATATGATTATATGAAATATTTTCTATTAAAAAAAATAGTTAATGGACTCAAAACTGCAGTTTGGAAGTTGATGGACCTAAGTGACACCACGCTACAAGTTAATGGACCTCCGGTGCATTTTACTCTTTATAAAATAATAATACCTAAGTCAAAATTGTTACACATTGCAGTTAATATGTACATTTACGTTTAAATCTGTTTAACCGCCTAGGCACCGCCTCTAGCGCCTAGGTCAACCTTGTGCAGGCCTTATCAAGTTAGCATGGACACAGGCGACCAGCTAATGCTGCAAAGTTGTCATTTATCAGCGAAATAAATTAAGAAATAGATAAAAAATTCTAAGAAGCCAATCAATTATGGTCACCACACCCAAACAAACATGAAACTTTGACAATAAAAATGCGGAAACGCTATTTCGCAAGCGCCTGCGCTGGACGAAATTGCGCAGGCGCCACCTTCTCCAGCTTCGCCGCCGTCGTCGTCGTATCCGGCCGCCGGCGCCGCCTGGGTTAGGATTTGGGTGAGGTGGGCAGTTTCTGTGCTCCCCGGCTATAGATTAAGGGTGGGGGGAGGTGGAGGCCCAGCGGTTGGTCGGGGTTGTGAGGGCGGCGGCGGAGGCGGCGCCGCCGCCGGCAGAGCCGGGGTTGGGGAGCTGGGTTTCCAAAACCGCCGGTTAACCGCGGCTAACCACACCTCCGCGGGGGCTCGGTTTGGTAAACCAGCGGTTTAGGGTTTAGGGGTTTGGTCAAAATTTGTTCAAATAAAATTTTAAAGGTAAAATACACATAAAATTCCTAAAAATACTATTAATCATTCTAAGCATTTTGGCTTAAACAAAATTTTAAAATTCAAATTTTTAATGTATGTTTTAAAGAATTTTAGCCATTTTCATCGATTTCACCTTTTTTCCCTCACAAACCGCGGTTAATCGCGGAAAACCGCCGGTTAACCGCCAAAAACAGCGGCTAACCGCGAACAAAACCGAGGAAACCATGGTTTTTCATTTAGGGTGAAAACCGGCTGAAAACCGTGGCTAACCGCGGTTAACCGCTCCGCGCAGTAGACGGTTCGGAGGTGCTCCGCGGTTTTGTAAACCCTGGTGGGGAGAGAGGGCGGTCGGGCCAGTGACGGCGGGCATATCTGGACGTCGCGGGCGTCGTGGTTAAGGTGGGCGGCGCCAGCCGGCGGTGGGTGGGAGGCGGCGGCGGAGGAGGAGGAGGCGCGGAGCAGAGGGAGAAAGAAAGGGGATCGATGGGGCGGGGACGGAGCCAGATGAAGAAGCGATAAGCCCAAGGCAGGCGCCTGGCAACTAGCGCCACCCATAAGAATGAAGAATCTGAATTCAGAAAATTCTAGCTTCTCATATTGAAAACTGAAAAGGCAGAGCTGGTCTTAACTCCTAACCAGAATTTGACTTCTTGCCATCTAGTGAAAATGGCTACAGCATCAAAGCTATGCCTATATCGGACCGACGAAACTACTCCGCGCCACAGAATGAAAGCACAGTATTACAAAATAGAGCACATCAAATCCACTGGAGCACGTACCATGGAACGACCTGCTCGGGCACCACCAGCTCGCGCTCCTCTTCCTCTCCCTCCCTGCCCAATGACCCAATCCACCGGATCAAACCGAATTCACGCGAAGCGTACCGAACTCTCAGCGAGCGAGGCGACTCACCTGGATCGGGCAGCCGAGACAGGGCGCCCCACGCCGAGGAGGAGGCGGCGAGGTGGCGGGAGAAGAGCTCGAGCTGGGACGAGGGCAGAGGAGAGGAGGTCAGCCGTGAAGATAGGCAGGAAAGGGATGCGAGGGTATTGAAGGGGCGTGAGCTCACCGTGGAGGAGGAGGTCGCCGCGGCGGCGAGCCTGGAGGCGGCGGCGCGCGCCATGGCGGTGGAGGCGAGGAACCCTACTTGCGTGCAGGAGATGCGGAGGAACGGGAAGGGTTTTAGCACGTGCGTAGCAGGTACCAACCAACATGGCGCGTGGCATACTCTCAAGGGCCTGGATTCAATTCAAGGTTGCCCTGCCCGGGCGAAGCAACAGTGCAAGGGGTACGAGGGATTTATATTATCTCTGTTTTATACCAATCTCGACCAATCATGTTGCCGAGGATGGTGAAAAATAAAAAGTAAAAGTATAGAGATGCCGTTGAAGTTGAAAATAAAGAAAACAAATATGGTTCAGAGAACGACGAAAGTGGATGGAATAAAAAAATTAGTTGAAGATGATCTACATGTTCACTGCCTTCATGTGACGTTGAGCTAGGACCCCGAGCTGCAATTTCTAGCATGTTTAGTTTCATGCATCTACTCTAACTCATACATATCATTGAATATGATTTTGACCAAACTAAATGAATACTAGTAATGATAATTTTTTTTATTTTCTTGTGCACATAGGGTTAATCTAGTTATAAAGTTGTTTGGTTGTTTCCGTTAGATTGAGTAGATGAAAAAAAAAGATAAATGTGATGCATCCGAGCTTATAAGGATGAGACCAATTTTACATTTCTTCGAAGAGCACTGTTTATTGGATGCATTTGCATCCATGAGTCATCTCATCCATAGATATAGGCAACCACGCATCATCTCATTGCATCCCATTCCCCATGGACCCGTGCTAGCTTTGAGCTTGGCCCAAGGAAACGTAGGAATTGGTCGCTTCCTAGACCAAACCCTAACAAACATAGATGGAGCCAAGGTAAGACGATATTTGTAGGAGGTGGTGGTGGCATTATTGTGCTAGAAGATAATTGATGATGGTGCCATAATGGCTTGGGCTCCGTCGATATCCTGTCGACGGTGGTGCGGCGATCCTCCCGGTGTAAGCGCGGCTCTCCCGAGTCCCAACCTCAGTGTGACACCCCTCCCAACGTTGGCAGACCTACGAAACAAGCGACTGGATTGGGGACACGGATTTGGCACCGCACTGACGTGCCCTGAAAAAGGCAAAGAGCACATCAGGGGTGGAGCAGTCGTCGTTGGGGAGCAAAGGAGAGTCACGGTGGGGAGAGAGGGTTAGACGGGTGGCGGCAGCGCACTCGGGACGTGGGAAATGGGGGATCGGAATACCAGGGTTGGGGATTTGGTGGAAATCTAAGAGAGATGTTTGGAGGGAGAGAAAGGTCCGATGGTTCTGTTCAATGTGATGGATTGATGGGGTGGTGGGCCTAGCGCTGCATGTCATCCGTTTAGATCAGCTCAAAAAACAGGAAAAATGATGGGCACGTGCTCGTTTTACACCCAGCTCCAGCCGAGCCGAATATGAGCGAGTTACAAGCGAGCCGCGGGCCAAAAGTTCTGATTCAAGTCACGCGTCAGAGCTCCAGTCCGGCAGAGCCCCGACCACTACCACCAGCCTACCTTACCGGCGGCGGCGGCGGCGGCGAGCGGCGGCGGCAGGGGATGGCGGAGAAGGCGAAGTGGAGGTTCGCGATGGTGTGCTCGTCAAACATGAACCGCAGCATGGAGGCGCACTCGCAGCTGGGCCGCGCGGGGCTGGACGTCGCCTCCTACGGCACCGGCACGCAGGTCAAGCTCCCCGGACCGTCGCTGCACGAGCCCAACGTCTACGACTTCGGCACCCCCTACAGCGTCATCTACGACGACCTCCGCCGCAAGGACCCCGAGCTGTCCGTACCCCCTGTTTCTTCTCTCTCCCTTATTCTTCTTGGGTGCTTGCTGCTTGGGCGATCTTGCCACACGGACACGGAGAGGTTTTCAGTGGGTCGATTTGCAAGATCAAAGGGGAAGGGGATTAAGTGTGTGTGAGCAGGATTTTTGGATGTGTTCTGGGAGAAATTATAGGTGGGTTTTGAGGGAAACAGAGATCAAGCGTGCAGATGATGGGCGATTCCTGGGGTTTCTAAATGTAAATTTTGTGTATCCTTCTTTCTCAATTCTCATTCTTGGACTTAACTCTCAGTGGTTTCATTTGAAATGCCTCTCGGTTCTTGCGCTATTCTGGTTCATCGACGTGTGATCCTTAACGATTTATTGTTTTGATGTCTAAATTGTTTTGATGAGCAAGATTTATTGACATGACAATGTTTTGTATTTTACTTTGAGAAATGATAGTCTGGTGACTGCCTGTGAGGATGCATGTGTCCGTGTTTGGAAACTGGTGCAATCAACATTTACAGAATTGTAAACTTTTACATGCGTATAAATTTAACCTTCCCAAGCAGGTGGGAAAAATTCCGGTTGCATCTTGTGCCCAAGGAATTACAAATGCAATTTTTTACAAGTGTAAAATAATTCTTAATTCCCAAGCAGGGCCTTAGGGTTAAAAATAACCAACTCGGTCATCAATAGATCAATGCATAGCTATCCTCTAGTCACATATTCGTATCATATTGGTTATGATAAATTATATCTCCACTTGATTTGCATTATTATAATTTGGTCCCACCATAATTGAAGGTGCGGATATAACTTTTTTATTCCATTTTTTATTGTAGTTGATCGCTTTGTAGTTGACATGGACTCTTATTTTTATTTCTTATTATTCCAGTTGATGTGGACTCTTCCTTTAATACTTGGCTAACTACAAACAATTGTATTGTGCATAGGCATCGCAAGCGTAAGTAGTGACACCATGCATGGCCAGAACCACCATGCTTTTCGAAAAAAGTCTATTCTACACCTTGAACTATTGCGCTTCAACTACATAATCCACCGTCTATGAAACCAGGTATTCTACCCCCGAATACCCCAACACCCTAGAGCTGGTTTCGCCACCTTGGCGTGCTAGGTGGCTTCGGCGCGTTGACATGGCCATGACATGGCAAGGGGGAAGGGGGCCATGTGTAAGCCACACTCTCATCATTTTCCTCTCTTCTCTTCTCTCTCTTCCCTTCTCTCTCTTCCTTTCTCTCTTCCCTTGTATCCCTTTCCTTCGATGCCAGACACTGTTTCCCTCCCTTCTGGCACAACCGCCTCCCCTCTCATCCACCACCTCCTTCCCTCTTCCTCCTCCTCCACCGCCTCCCCAGCTTCCCCTCCTCTTCAGCGTCATGGGTAGTTGGGGTGGCGCGACACAGACGGCCATGGCGGGGCGGCCCATCCCCACCTCGACGTGTCACAGCGATCGAGGCAAGGCCGTCACAGGAAGCCAGGACAGCATGGTGTGGGCAGCCATGACGAGAGCGGCCCATCCCCGCATCTATTTCTCTCTTCCCCGTCTCTCTCTCCTTCCTCCTCCCCAAATTATCAGTCTCCTTCCATCCTAATCAGTCATTTAGGATCCTCCAAATCATCCAGGCATGGACATAGCGGCGTCCGACCAAGCACAAAAATGGCCCATACCTTCTGTCGGACGGCGTCCGACGGCGACCGGACGTCATCTGATCGGGCGATCAGAATCTCGCGATTTAATCTGAGCCGTCCATTTCTAGGTTTTCGCCTTGGGCCTATAAATAGGGGCTTGGTGTACGGGAGAAAATTGAGAGAGCCACCATTAGCAGCCACCCCTTGCACTTGTCTACCAAGAGAGCTCCTCCCATGGCACCCACCTCCACCTAGGGTTCCATGTGCTTGAGAGATTGAGAGGGAGAAGAAGAGAGGAAGGAGAAGAAGAAGGTGATCCCTACCTCCTCCCATCATCTCAAGGTTTGCCCCCATCTCCCATGGTGTTCTTGCCCTAGTCTTCATGGGGAGAGAGAAGGGGTAGTGGTGAGAGACGATCTCGATCTTGTGCTCTTGGGATTTCGCCGCCGGAGAGATCGTCGTCACGCCACGAGCTTCATCAACCGTACGACTACATCCGCTCCATCCGTTGGAGGCACAAGTCCGCCGTGTGTCGGCGGCCATCTCCGTGTGTCGGGGGTGCCACGGTGTCCGTGTGTCGGAGCCAAATCCTCCATGTGTTGGAGGTGCCTCATGTGTTGAGGCGAAATCCACCGTGTGTCGGTGGTCGGTGCCGTGTGTCGGTGCCGGTGGGTGTGAGTGCTCTCCCCATTCTCCACGTCCCGAGTGCGTCGCCGCCACCCGTCTAACCCTCTCTCCCCACCGTGACTCTCCTTCACCTCGCGACGGCGACTGCTCCACCCCCTGATGTGCTCTTTGCCTCTTTCAGGCCCCGTAAGCACGGTGCCAAATCCGTGTCCCCAATCCAGTTGCATGTTTCCTAGGCCTGCCAGCGCTAGGAGGGGTGTCACACTGAGGTCGGGACTCAGGAGAGCCGCGCTAACGCCATGAGGATCGCCGCATCACCGTCGATAGGATATCGATGAAGCCCAAGCCACTGCCGCACCATCATCAATTATCTTCTAGCACAATGATGCCACCACCACCTCCTACAAAAATATCGTCTTACCAGAGTTGGGGATTTGGTGGAAATTTAAGAGAGATGTTCAGAGGGAGAGAAAGGTCTAACGACCCTGATCAATGTAGTGGATTAATGGGGTGGTGGGCCTAGCACTGCATGCCTGTTCAATGTGGTGGACTGGACATACGAGCTTCACGAGTCTATACGAGCGAGACAAGTTTACGCGAGCCACAAACAAACTACGAACGAGCTAATGTTAGCTTGGCTCATGCTCGTCTAGGCTTAACAGCTCAGCGGTTTATCTACATTTTAAAATGAAATATACTTTGGATTTTTTGAGTCTGTTTTTTCGCTGTCTCAAAGTGGGTCCTAGCGTTGTAAAAAGAAAGAAACGAAATGGATCTAAACCTCGAGGCTATCTCGAGAAGATCTTAAAATTCAGTTATTTCAGCTGTTCATCCATTTAAATCAGCTTAAAAAATAGAAAAAAGAAGCAATCGGCATGTGCTCGTTTTACACCCAGCTCTAGTCGAGCCGAACTAAGGCCCTGTTCTCTTGAGCTTTTAAGCCGAACTAAGCATATGTGTCTTTTTAAAACGTAGATAAATCGTTAGAGCATCCCAATCTGCATCATCAAATTGGCCTGTACTTCAAAAAATTTTGTATGCAGATGGAGGGAATCAGCAGACCAGAGAAGCAAAGCGCACTGGGCGTTCAAAAATCAGATTACTGTAGCGACGTAGGACAGTTTGATGTCCCTGCTGGGGATGCTTTTAAGCTGTTAAGTTGTTAAGGTGAAAAGAACTGGACTTAGGCCTTGTACAATTCAGCTTATTGTAGCGTAGCGTAGCGTTTCAGCAAATATAAAAGTTTTTTAAAAAAGGTTTAAATGTTATTAAAAAATAATTAAAAAATATTTTTAGAATCTTTAAGAGGACTACTAAAAATCTAAGAAAAATCATTACAAATCATTACACCAAATAGACTATGGCCTTGTTTGTTTCAGATTAACGTAGCGTTGCGTTTCGCTGTAGCAAATTTGTGACCCCCTCAAAATACGTCTTAACGAGTTCAAAAAATTATGAAAAAAATATTTTACAAACTTTAAGAAGTACTATTTAAAACCCCACAAGAATGACTACAAAACATTACATCATTTGGCTTATACAAAAATAACAAAATTTCATTTAATTTAATTTAATTTAATTTAATCTGAAACAAACAAGGCCTATATAAAAAAGATAAATTTTATTGAAACGTTACACAACGCTACGTTAAGCTGGAATGTACAGGACCTTAAATATGAGTGAGTTTACAAGCGAGCCGCGGGCCAAAACCCAAAAGTTCCGGTTCCAGTCACGCGCCAGAGCTCCAGTCCGGCAGAGCCTCGACCACTACCACCAGTCCACCTTACCGGCGGCGGCGGCGGCGAAGCTGCGGCGAGCGGCGGCGGCAGGGGATGGCGGAGAAGGCAAAGTGGAGGTTCGCGATGGTGTGCTCGTCGAACATGAACCGCAGCATGGAGGCGCACTCGCTGCTGGGCCGCGCGGGGCTGGACGTCGCCTCCTACGGCACCGGCACGCAGGTCAAGCTCCCCGGCCCGTCGCTGCACGAGCCCAACGTCTACGACTTCGGCACCCCCTACAGCGTCATCTACGACGACCTCCGCCGCAAGGACCCCGAGCTGTCCGTACCCCCTGTTTCTTCTCTCTGCCTTATTCTTCTTGGGTGCTTGCTGCTTGGGCGATCTTGCCACACGGACACGGAGAGGTTTTCAGTGGGTCGATTTGCAAGACCAAAGGGGAAGGGGATTAAGTGTGTCTGTGCAGGATTTTGGATGTGTTCTGGGAGAAATTATGGGTGGGTTTTGAGGGAAACAGAGATCAAGCGTGCAGATGATGGGCGATTCCTGGGGTTTCTACATGTAAATTTTGTGTATCCCTCTATCTCAATTCTCATTCTTGGACTTAACTCTCAGTGGTTTCATTTGAAACGCCTCTCGGTTCTTGCGCTATTCTGGTTCAACGACGTGTTATCCTTAACGATTTGATCTGAAATGCTGCGGCATTGGGGTTGTGCAACCTTTGTTTCTTTAGGCTTGTGTGTGTGTTCTTGGAAATTTCCCATATAACGGAGCACTAGACTCTTTTCTTGGTAGATTTATTTGGATGACCTGCAATGCATTCTTGTGCTGATTTTGGTGACCTATCCATCATCCAGGTACAAGAGGAACGGCCTGCTGCCAATGCTGAAGAGGAACACATCTGTCAAGCTGGCGCCACAGAGGTGGCAGGACAATGCCGGCGATGGGGTGTTTGATATGATACTCACCTTTGAGGAGAGGGTCTTTGACTTAGTGATTGAAGGTAATTAATAGGAACTGGGACATGATCTTTTTGTCTAGAAAATGCAGCAGAAACACCATTGGAGAACTCTAGGATTACATGAATCAATGAGGCTTGTATTTGTTTTTGTGCAGATATGCATAATCGTGAGCAGAAGGTGCTGAAGGCAGTGCCGATAATCAATATGGATGTAAAAGATAACCATGAAGAAGCTGGTGTTGGGGCAAAGCTTGCTTTAGAATTGTGCCAGAAGGTATCTAAGTAACATCACATACATAGTGTATACTTTTATTTCTTCAATTAATTTGTTAGCTATTAACCTGTTTAGGCTTGTTTTGGACTTTGATTTTATAAAATTATCTGGTTGCTACTGTTACTGTTGAAATGATTTGTAACGCCCCCCAATTGCTTGAGCTGTCACATGCTATGTGGACTGGCAGTTACGAGCATGTTAAGGCTGAGACATTAGAGCTGAGAGTTAGTTCATGTAAGAAAATAGGTGGAGTGGTGAACTGGTGATGAAACTCGAAACATACAATAAACCCTAATGAAACTTTCTATGTTTGTGCAAGCTAGCAAAATGAATTGAGAAATCAAAAGAGAAACAAATCATCCATCACAGTTGGTGTATTCTTGTTGATGACATCCTCCTATGTCAACGCGTCTTTGTCCTCGGTCTTTTCATCAGTAACTACTTAGTAAGCACGTCACCTAAGCTGTACTGGCTGCATAGCTTATCCATGTCAGTTGTGTGGGTGCTTATAAATTTTACACGACCAAAGGAAATGCTCCGTCAATTCTCCACTTGTAAGTCAACCTCTTAAACATTTATAAGGACAAAGCTTATCATCAATAGAAACCTAGTGATGATCAAGCCTAGTATCTCAAGAACCATGCACGTGAATGGAGTAGATATAGAAGTTTTCGATGATATACTAATCCAAATGCTGGTATTTAGAATATGCCACCCCATGTCTCACTGACACATGGCACACACATGATTGGGGTGTCATACCTCCAAAATTCATATCTAGAGTAGTAAGGTGGAATGGTGGATTAATATTGCTGACTGTGATAATACATTCATTTAGTCAATCCAAGTGATCTAGGAAAAGTTTTTTTGCACTTGGCAGCCTGGCATTTTAAAGCAAACCGACAAAGGTAGCATGTCATTTACTCATCTAAGATCTGTTGTGGTAGTTACTTCTGCGTGTTGCTATAGTGTCACGTGTGAACCAGTAGTGGAGCCTGAAAACTCTAAAGAGGGGGGAGAGGGGGGGGGGGAGTTTGGCGCAAAAAAGAAGCTAAGTCTCAACAACCAATGGCTGTAATTTTAGTTTAGGACCTTCATGTTGTCTAATTTGAAGTAGTGGCTCTTCCAATGGTTTTGATTTTGGCAGGAGTGGAAAAAATCTCTTCGTTATAGAGTTCACTAGCAAATCAATCTGCTATTCTGCTCAAATATATAAATCACAAAACAAAAAAATTATTTAATAATGGAGAATTGGATATCGGAGTATCAATTGTATTAGAGATTGGAGAATTGGATATGGAATTTGGCTGCTGATGTGCAGTGTAGAGAGTGGCTAGCTAGCAAGGCGCCAATCGTTATCCAAAGCAAGGGAACCACACTGTGGCATACTCTGTCCTTGCGTGACTCACGTTAGGTGTCCTCACATCCCATATGGAAGAGCGCATCAGCATACGTTCAGCAAGCAACCCATCATGCCCTTATCATTATTGGCCTTTGCCATGGTCTAATTGATACAAATGTGGGGTAGGTGCTCTATTTGGGCCAACAACCGAGGCTGAATCCCCATTTCACGCTGGCCTTGGCTCCATCACTGGTGTTGTGTGACTAGGCAGAGCCGTTTTCTAGGGATGGGCAACAGGGGCATCCACCTAGAGCCCAGGAAAGCTAGGTCCCCTGACCCATGTATATACATGTGTATGCAACCTATATAATTTTTTTGGTTGACAGACCGGAAATAAGGGCAAGCCCCAAAAGGCAAGAATCATCGTTCCAACCAGCTGGAATGCTTTCATCCTTGCAAGAAGCCAACAAGTTTGCACTATTTTCTCTCGTCTATCACTGGCGGCTTGACCTCCCTTTTTCCCTGAAGCAATTCCACCAGTAGCCTCACTTTCTTCCTTCCAACACGTGCACCATCGGTTTCTTTAATGTGCAATGGGTCTACTTGACATAACCTCATGTATCCATTGCATACATGACGTGTTTTCTGAATTGTTCCCCACCTTGATTTGTTGTTAAATACCAGTACCACTCTCACATAAAATCTAATCTATACAAATTGAAAACAGATTCTAGAGCTTGTGATTTTCTCTACAATTGCTCTTTACCATAGTTCCATTTTCTTGCCTTTAGAATAATGTTCTGGTTTTCTTTGGATTATTAATAATCTTCCCAAGCTATTAGATGCCACCAATCCATACTTTGTGTTCCGTGAGTGTGATATATTGAACATGTTAAGAGTTGATGTAAAAAGTTCCGTTATATGTTTTGTTGGAATAAAGAACCAGCCCAGTGGCTAGGAAGTCTAGGATAGGGACTAGTTACTTCACGGTCCTCTATATCTATATGAGGCGTCATGTAATCGTTGCAGTTAAGCAGTACAAAAAAAAATCCCTTCTCCCTCTCCCTTATTCGCACCATGCTGTTAAGGATTCAAGCCTCACCACCTTACATCACAGCGATAGGATGTCCTGCCTCTCTTGCTTTACAGCACAACTCCTCCCATTCCCCATACCATAGGAACCCTGAGTCCCCATTTGTTCCTTCGCCCATTTCTGCAAACACGTGATGAAAAGACAGCAATACCACCTTCTCTTGTGAACCTGAAGATAACAAACACATAAGAGACCAAATTTGGTTTACTCTATATAATTATTTTCAATAGGCTGGACACCTTCCTCTTCTTTGTTCTGACCGATAGATTTCCTTCCCATTGTTTCCATATTGGCAACACATGCAGGTTTGATAGAATATATGTGCGAAAAAATGCTTTGTGGAATTCAGACTTGGAACGTCATCCTTGATTCCATTAACCAACCCCACCCATGCGTAGGAGGCTAGGATAAGGTAAGATGAAAATTATATTGTATTATCTAAAAAACCAAAATCCAATTTGTCCTTGTAGTCATACATTTCAAACCATGGTAAAAGAATTATTACACTTGTGGTCCTGCAACCATGCCCATAGTTATCTACTGATCTTGCGACTATATAGTAGCGTTGATATGGAGAGAAGCCATGTTGTATGCGTATAGAACTCAAACACAGTATTCTGGAAATGAAAGAACAGAGTCCTGTTTCCTCATAAAGTTTGTGGTGAATCAATTATATAGCAGAACATGCCTGGTCACCTCTCTGTTATTAGAAAATAACATAGATATCTCCATAAGTATCCTTTATGTAGTGAAAACCTGCGTACCAAATTAGTTTTAACTCTCAACATAATGAAGTTCCCTTAATGATATGATTAGCTTTGGTGTGTTATTTGGGGCATTGCTTTTGTTTTCTAGTGTATTTACCCAAAACAATCTTTATTATATGTCACTTTTTCCTCGCCGCTCTTGTATGTTATCCATTATATGCTAAACTGTATGTTACATTACATTTGTGGATTACAAATTTACTGTGATATCAACATCAACTGATGGTATAGTGTGTGTTATAACTGGACTTTTTGACATTAATCCTTGCACTGGTTCAATGCAATATTGGAATGATGAATTGATTTGTCTATTATTTTCCAGCGAGTTTGTCTTAAGAAGTTTTGCTACTATGTCTGACATTAATTTTGTGTGCCATACTGCTAAAAGTTTTAAAAAAAACTGAAGCTGTCGTGGTTTCTGTTGAACGACAATGTTATCTGTGTTTTATTTTCAGCTTGAAGGAGCAGAAGATGATTGGGAGGAAATTATCGACGACCTGCTTCCTGCGTTTGAGAAGCAGCATAAGAGGAAGCTTACATACAACATTGCATTCTATTAACTTCTATAGCTTCTTCTGCGGATTATACAAAGGCAGAGTTGTTCTTGTTTCAACTTAATTATGTAGATGGTTGGTATCTTGGCATTCATGAAACTGTACAAAACTGAGGCAGCAGCAGTTGGATCACAGTGTTGCGACAATTCCTTGCCAACATTTCAATGACAAAAAAATGGCACTTACCAAATTGGTATCTTTTCTATTTTTCTCTCAAATAAATTGATGCTTGAGGGATCGTCATGATGGTCTTGAAGCCGTCATCTCAAAACCATGTTGCATCTGGGTTCCATTTTGCTTTAGTCGCTGTCTAATT
Organism: Raddia distichophylla; assembly: GCA_005191435.1. Classification (NCBI taxonomy): domain Eukaryota; kingdom Viridiplantae; phylum Streptophyta; class Magnoliopsida; order Poales; family Poaceae; genus Raddia; species Raddia distichophylla. The sequence goes on along the minus strand of SPJY01036992.1, from coordinate 2,072,068 downwards.
TTCAGTGACGAGTTCAATAAATGGTCCATGCATATGAATATGGCTGTGTTGTTTGGAGTTAGCAGGTATAAAAATTCACAAAGTGAATGATGCAGACATAGGCCAGAAGTATGCATTCCGGTGACCCCGACCTAAAATCATCAGAAATGCTTGTAAATTCTCAGATGTCTTGATCGAGCTACTTTTTCAGATTTTGACATAAAGTCGCCACCCTTCCGTGGCAACTTATTTGGTTCCTCTTCAGTTCTTCATTTTGACCGGTCAGAGCGGTCGCTTGCGAGGCAATCGATCGTCTGCCGGTGCCAGAATCTTGGTGGTATGCAGAGAGATCTCTGACTTGCAATTCGGTTTTATTTGATGGTCAGGCTGTCATTTTCCAGACAGTGTTTACCACTTTGCCGTACTTTGCCGTACGAGTGTTTACTGATCTGCCGCCCTGCTTGGTTTGGCGGCTTGATGTGTTTGCCTTTTGGTCTCTAAGAGCTCAATGCTCCCTGATGACGTGGGAGATATTTGCAGTTTGTGAGTCTTGATCTTTATATTCTTTAGACCTCATTAACCAAATTGAGGGGTTTCAAGGGCTACGTGGTGGGAATTAAGCGGTCCTGTTTGACGGAATTCGTCAGGATTAATGATCTTGAGTAAAAGCTAGCACCTTTTGGTTTGGTCAAAATTATTGGAAAAAGGATGAGTCTCTTAAACATGGCTGCATAATTACTTGTGATGGGGATTTCAATCTGTCACGTGGACTAAGGACTGACACTCATTAATCTCTGCATTGTTTCTTCAGTGCTTCTTGAGGAAACGATGTGTCAAATATGTCCCTCCTTTTCTTTCTTCTTTTTTTTTTTGCCTAAGGGAAGATGTGGCATTTTTTATTTTGTCTGATCCCATCACTCAAAAGCTTTTATTTCGTTATCCAACAGTATACGCATCTCATTCACAACACTCTCAAATGATGAAGCTTTTCCTGCTGTGAGCAAATCATGTAGGTTAATTCAGTGGTCAAAATGCTTGATCGATGCGTCAAATCTGGCCGGTTTCTGTCCAGTATCTCAAATCAATTAAAGGGAAGCCAGCAACCCGGCCAACCAATTTCGCAATCAAACTTTTTTTTTTGGGTCATTTTGACCGGAGACCAAAGCCGTCTTTTAATTTGCATTTAGTTTGCACACATTTTACTGTTGGATTTGAAAATGGTGGCAGAAGAGTGGAAGAACGCACCACTATAATAGACATCCATATCCAATTAGACACCAACGCATAGTATGCATTATATGCAATACATTCCCTTTGGCTCCTAACACGGAAAAGGCGAAAAGAAAGCAGGTCTTTTCCTTTCTCACCTCCATGATGCCTAAACATGTCTAAATGCACACCCATTAATTTAAGATCAGCTAGACCAGATCAATGTCCTACCAAACCATTGTTTAACCAAGTTACTAATGTGTGATTATATGATATGATCTATCAGGTTGCAAGAAGATAATGCGAGCGAAAAACCTTTACTAATTGCTTTACGGTCATTCCTCAACAGTTTTCGGCAGTCATAGCACAAGAATTTACAAGTTCATTGAACCCGAACGCATCATATATACCATGCTGATGCTGCTATTATAAACGATAAATGATACTGCTGCCCGTTTTCTTCTGAACATACTAGTTGACTTCACACGCACGCGCTGTTCCAATGGTTATACCTTGATTAAGGGGCTGATCAACCTGGTCTGAAGACAAAACCCAAAGATAATGAATTAATGGTTCTCTTTAATTTCTTGTCTTGTACATGTCGGCAGCACACATTGGAGCCTTGAACTCGTCCTCTTAAACATTTTCTACCAATACTTTATTGGATGCAAGGTTAGTTTAACCGAATATCTTTGCTCCATTTTTTTTTTAATGTTCATGCGTTAGTTTTTTTTTTTAGACAAAGACTATAAAAGGTACCTACAGACATATATTACTCAAAAGGATATATACAAGCTGGGCAGGAGTCAGATAAAAAAAATTAATTAACCTAACAGAGCAATCATGCACGGTCATGTTGGAAACACACGCAATTTGTGTTTCAAACTTGTCTACCTCTCCAAACTAAATTTTTAAAAAACTTACTAGATGCTGCTGGCCAAAATGAATTAAAACTCTAGTTTTTTTAATCTCTGGCCTAGCGCATGTCGTTGATTACCATATTATCGCACGTGCGCCATTTCAGTCGGCATCGGCATTGACACATGGGAATGTGAAAGCTACCGAACCGGACTCGTGTGGTGACACGTGGATGACAAGGTGACCGAAAGTTATAGGAATTCATTGCCTACGACGTTAATTTAGTCATCGATTAATGAAAGTACACCTAAAAGTTTGCCTGATTTTGACAGTCCCCCAAATTGCAGGAATCTTAGTCATCCGATGGCCTCTCATCCTGACACGTGGCACTGAGAAGTGAGTGGATGCTACTGTTGTTGGGAGCGGACCGACTCCGGGTGACAGGAGCCGAGCTCGCTCAAGCTTGACTCGAGGGCTCAGTTCGTTCAACGCACATGTTAGAAAAGAGATGGGGTCGGTTCGGACTCGTTCAAAGCTGGTCTAATTTGTAGGGCTTGCAGGTCTGATGAACAAATCGATCTGCCCTCTCTAGGTTAAAAAATAGAGGGTATTAAGAAAGCTCTGTCAGAAAAGACCTTTAATTTGAGCCTTATGGGTTGTGCTGGGCATGCCTAATTGGAGGCAAATAGGTGGACCAAATATTAGTAATACAGGCTGAACAAATATTTAAAAATCCATAAATCCACAAGTCACGATCTAGCTAGCCCTAGGCTCGGTTTTTTATCGAGTTAGAAATAAAGTTCCAACTCAAACATGTTGGCTTATGAATTGAGCCAAGCCGAATCAAAACCAAACGGTCTTCAAGCCAGATTGCCAATCCTATTTCTAGGTGCTATGGGTAGAAGTGGAGAGTGGTGACCGTAGGCAACCGGTAGGTTTGGTACTACTTGGAGTAGGTGTTAATTAAACCACAATCAAACAACTACTCGGTAGAAATCGTATCGATGAATTTTGAACTAGCAAATCGTAATAACTAGTGCTGGTGGTTTGGAGTCCATACTGTAAATATTTGTTTAGGTAAGTACAACAAGAGGGTTGCGTATCCCCTAAGAAAAACATGGGGTTGCGTATTATGAATAGGATGTGCATAATAATTTATGAAAAAATGGAAAGATTTTTTTTATATAAAATGTAAGGACGAAGGCTATGGTATAACTTCTCGCCCTTTGATATAAATAGATATTTTTCTGCAAAACCAATAGGATGAGTAGTTGGATGCGCTCGGACGGCCAATGTTTAAAGGGCCACGCGGATAGCACGGTTGAGGCATACCGATGAATATATATCCTTTCATGTCATTTATAAACAAAGCTAAATATTTTTTTTACAATTAGCACTTAAGTACATCATGATCCTTTTTCATGATAGCAGGCACAACGATGCCATTATCAATTGTATATAGAGCCAATAAAGATAATCCCTACATTTATTTATTTGTAAGATTTTATATCTATCAAATTTATATGACAACGGCCACTACCCAATAAAGACATATTTGTGCTAGTTCAAAACTGGTCATCTATGTCATTTTTAAACTGGCATAAAAAGGTTATTTGTGCTAATTTTTAAACCGACACAAGATTATTTGCGCCGGTTCTATTGTAGCCACAAACCGGCAAAAATAGATTATAGACAAACTATCACTGTAATGGTTATTTAGACATGTATGTTGCTTTAAATGAAAAGATGTCAACTACAAAGTTGTAGATCTTCTCGAGAGCTATAATTTATATATAAGAGAGAATTCTCTGTCTGCCACTGGACAAGTTTACAATTCCATATCTACCACTCAAAATTCTCTTTTTCTCACATGCCACTGGTTCATGTTTTCTCTTCTCTCAGTGCCACTACCGTTAAGTTCGTTAGTTTTAGCCATTTAAAAAGTTCATTATGTCAAAAATTTCCCTTCGGTTTAAAACTTTAAAAAATCATATCTCCTTTATTTTAACTCCAAATTGAGTAAATCAAAATTTTAAATTTATGTAAAATCATGCTCTACTTGCTATTCAAATATTTGTAACATTTGGAATTTTTAGCTTTTGTTCTTCTTTTTTATGAGGCATGGTAGGTTTGATTAATTTGTAAATAAAATTTACATCCAAAAAGTTTCAAATTTTTTACTTTTAAATATGGATATACATTATTTTATGAATTTGTAGAAATTTTTCTCATGTTTTTATGAATTTGATACTATTTTATGGATTTTTCCTATTTTGTAACGTATTTAAAAGGCAGGGGCATAATGGTCATTTTGCAACTCCGTTATATTCTTTACCGCTTAAGTGGCACCGAGGGAAGAAAAAACTTAAGCGATGGCATGTAAGGGAAGAGAGAATTTCCAATGACGAATAAGTAATTTAAAATCTTTCCAGTGGCATATAGGGAATTCTCTCTACATATGAAGTTTGTCTTCATCCGAGCTCGTATGAAAAGGTTATAAAATTTCAAAGATATAAAATTCCTTAAAATACACATCTATCACGGTTTGTGGCTATAACCAACACAAATAATGAGTATTTGTGCCGGTTCTATCCACGAACCAACATAAAAAATTCAAATCATTTGTGCCAGTTTGTGGGTAAAATCGACACAGATGTATCTTCACCGGTTCTATCAATATATGAACTTATACAAATACTCATTTATTTGTGCCGGATCTTGGCTAGAATAGACGTAAATGTGCTTGTCCCGTCCCGCTTTTTACTTACCAGCACAAATGAGGTCATCTGTACCGATTCGTAATTAGCTAGCGCAAATAAATCGACATATATAATGGTTTTTTATGTAGTGGGGCAAAACCCAATGCAAAATTCTTATTTTCTAAACAAGATGTTGCTTGCTAGAGTTACAAACAAGTAATCACATATATACTATTATACTTTTTAATAAATAATATGTTTGTCAGATCCATATCGACTTGTACGATGATGTACTGTGATTCAATACAGCCCATTTCATTTCATGGGCTGTGTTTTTTACTGTCGAAGTTACATGATGCTTTAAAGGACGACGATCATACAACTTGGATGTGCGCACATACATACGCTTATACCAACAACATACACTCGATCGTGCCATGGACACAGATTATGTCCTACCACACTCTTACATAAACTCTTACTTATGTGTCCCAACAATTCCTCTAAAATTTAGGTCTCTATACTAATACCACAAGCTCAAAAGGTTTTCTTCGGTCTCTAAAATTTGTCCACTCTTTATACTCCTGCAATCTAACAGTTAAGCTCTAATTTTATTATAGAAAAGTATAAAATGCGAATGATTTTTACCGTGATGGATAGAAGATAAGAAATAGGACATGTTTAATAATTGAGAGTGGATCATATGCTTCTCTAAAATCACTACTCATAATCAGTGTTCAAATCTATAAAACTGAAAAGTGGTTAATTTTGGGGACCTTCGAAAATGTCAGCACTGACCCTCTAGAACGTGCAATGTTGGTGCAACACGTGTCTTGTGTTTCTCATTTGGGAAAACCATGACACATGCTGTCCACATGCTCACCTAGAAAGCATGCATGGTTGTTCATTAGGCATCCTTTCCACGTGTCTTCTAATTAACTACTTAAAAGTATGAAGAGTGGTATTTGTCAGTAATCTTTAGACAATCCGTAAGGTTTGACATATGTGATGAATGATGATATGGAGAAAAAGAGAATGTGTATAGAAATTTAAGTCATTTTTAATGTAAGAGTCGATTATACATAAAATTTTAAAAATTTATGTGCAAGGAAGCTATCTAAAAAACGTATGGTCATCTCTACCATTGTATGAATAGTCTCTGATATTAACTATAAATATCATGGTAATAATTAAAGACAGCTTTTATCTCAACCATTGTACATGCATGCTCCAAGAGATTTGAGAATAAAGACAGAAGAAGAAACAGCTCTTCCAGCACCCTCCCCATGGTTAGATTTGATTATATATCATGATATGTTTGATCTGAAAATGTTTAAACATGTCATGCATGTTCATACTTCCTCCCGCCCTCATTACTCTCTCTCTTGACTATCTTAATTGTGTGAACAGTGATTAGTATTCTCTGCCTAGATGGAATGAAAATGCCAGAACACGTACGTACGTGTGACCGATGTAAACTTTTTTTTTTTACTAGAATAGATCAATGCCAACTTATTAAGCCTGGGATTTCACTAAATTAATGAACCAAACGAGGAAGCATCGTCAGACTCTCAATCCTTATTTCTATATTATATTAATCCATCTCTTGCCCCGAACTAAACGCAGCTTAAATTTAGAGCTTTCTCTCCTATGGAACAACAAAGCGATGACGTTAATTTGTTCCATGCGAAGTTTGTTGATACAATGTAGCACATGGTTATTGATGATCACATGCGTTGCAACTTGCATACATAATTTAAAATATGTGCACAAATATAACCTTTCTCAAAAAATTTAGTAGTTTACCTCACATGAAAGGACACAACATGTTTAAAGTGGCTTATGCTTATTTGTTAGAGATAAAGGACAGAACTTTTTTACTATAATTTTTTTATGATGAATTCACCACTAAAAACTCTTAACAATAAGATAAAGAAAGCAGATCAGTTTCGATATGCAAATTTAACAACCTCACAAAGTCTAATTTAACATTTAACTCACCTCAGCTCAGCTAGCGTATTCGCTTAGCTCATTCACTCCAATCATGCTCTTAATTTGGATCAAAACCCTTGGCCGCAAATTTATTTTAAACCAAATGCTTCGTTTGTTCGAAGCCATTTCATAAAGATCTCCATGTTTCTCCTTTGAAACTCCCAAAAGCCAATTTTCGACCTTTTTCAACCTCGAGAAGTAGCCTAACAAAAATCGACCGTAAGAGTAAAAATTTCACGGCTAGATTAAAGGCGCAACAAAAAGCAAAATTTATAATCGCATGCTTTTCTCTGTAAGGTAAACTTTTGAGCTGAAAGCTAGCTGTGGCCAGTGGCGGACGCAGGATGAAAATCAAGGTGGGGGCAAGCCTAATCCTCAAATCAGCACCCAAATTGAATCCTTCCACTTTGTCTAGCTCATTCGGCCTAAATCCTTGCATATCCATCCGCCGACAACCACTAAATCAATTTGGATAGTTTTATGGATATTCGACTATTTTTACGGATAAGGATATGGATTAGGATAATTTGGCGTGGATATGGATACGAATACGGAGCACTGATTTTTCGGTGGATAAGGAATATCCGAGTTTTTGTTTGGATAATATCCGAATATAAAATATGGATATTATTTGAAGGTATTTCCGTAATTTTTTAAATGTATTTCTACAATTTTTTATTGATAATTTCCTAATTATTAAATTTTTTTTGAATTTTTAAATCTAGACTAAGTCAAAAATATTCGTGTACACACTTTCTATTGTTTTGTTTTTACTGATGTTATAAATTTCTACTTTTAAATTTAAATTTTCACCATATTTTGTTAAAATTTGGAACAGATTTTTGAAAATTAATTTTAACTATTCGATTAACAATATCTGTATCCTTGTCTTATCCGATCTGTATTCGCTCCGTATTCGTAACCGATGTTTTCCAGTATTATTCAAATTTGTATCCATATTCGACACATTCATATTCGAATCTGTATCCGATAAAAAAATACGGATACGGATATGGATAGAACGATATCCGACCGTATCCGATCCGATCACATCCCTAGCGGTGATGCTCCCCACCGGGTGGGGCGTGGAGCCGAGCCCGATCATCTGCCATGGAGGCCGGAGGGTAGTCGCTGCGCTCGCCTGAATCCTGTTGGACACAGAGGGCGGCGGCCTCGCCACCGCCGGCCGCTAGGGCGCCTCGGCGCTCGCCTTCTCCGTCGACCGCCCCTAATCGCATGCGACGTGAGCAGTGCGCCCGTGCGGACGCCGCCGACCCCGACGCTGCGAGGGAGCGATATAGAGAGGGGAGAGACCGAGATAGAGCAATACAGAGAACGACGCTGTGGCCTTTGGAGATGTGGGCCGAAGTCCAGCCATTGGCTGAATTGCTCCATTCGGCCCTACCTAGAGCGAAATTAACTGGTAATCTGGTATAACTCCCCTATACTAGCAGCCTGTGCGTTTGAGAGTTGCTGCGTGTAGCGTAGCGTTGCTGCGCTCGCGCGCTCGCCGAAAATTCAAAAACGGCATGCAACGCTACGCTACGTTATGCCCATTCGTGCAAGGCCTAGACCTATGGTATAAGGGGGTCCAAAAAATCAAGCTCGGGCCGCGGCCCACCCTGCCCTAGTGGTGGGTCCGCCCCTGGCTGTGGCGGTATGCACTATAATATGAAAAAGTCGTAGTCCTTAGAAGGCTTAAGAGAGAGAAAAATAAAATTGTTAGAAACAATAGGTTTTTGAGGTTTAATTTGAGATGAAACGGCAAGACCTCTAAAGAATGACGACAAAGCAGCCCAAGCATTTGGCGATAGGAAAGGATACATGGCCAGCGATAGGTTTAAATCTGAATTTAATTTTTTTAAAAAAAGAGAGAGAAAGAAACCCTCCAAAAAAATGCCACGTGTAATAAAACAGTGGGTGGGCATGACTTCATAGTTTTTTTTTTTTCCTGAACAGTGGTAAACTCACGAAAGTGAACGACGGAGACATCGCACTCCAGTGACACCGACCTAAAATTAAATCATCCAGAACTACTTCTCCGTGTGTCCTGGTTTTTTCGGTTTAAATTAAATTAAATTAAAAAGTTAGCTTATCATTTCTGTGCAAGCCAAACAATATAATATTTTGTAGTTATTTTATGGGGTTTTAAATGATTCTTTTTAAAGTTTTCAATTTTTTATATAATTCTTTTGTTTTGAAGACCTCGTTGAAGGGTCATAACTTTCTTAAAGTAATATTTTAGCAATTTTTAGCCAAAATGAAAGGCATAACTCTCAACATGCTCCCTTCAACCATCCGGTCCGAGAATTGCTCGAGAGGTGGTTGATCGTTCTGAGAGCATTGTCAGTAGGATCTCCATACTTTGCTCTTTATATCGCTTCTCTGAATCAATATTCCTTCTCTATATTTCCATCCTCTCTAGCAGAGTCTCTGTCTTTAAAAAGGCATCGAGATTGCACAAAGAGTCTCAAAATTTAAAAACTGAGATGAAGACTCTGATAAATTGTTATAAAAACAGAAGACGATTCGTAATAGTATTTTAAGAAACCTGCTAGTGATGGTGATGCTCTGGATTCTCACGGCCGCGCCTGCGGTTTCATTTCGCTGAGCTGAGATCTTCGAATTTGAAGGTTCGAAAGACGGTTTGAAGAAAGCCAGAACTTTTGGTTCAATTAGTCTTTACGAGTGATTGCATGGAGCGGTTTCAAAATGTTCGAGAAATCGCTTTGAAACCCAAAGCGTTTCACTGTAACCCGCGCGGCCCATGCTTGAGCCTGTTCTTTTTAATGGCCTGTCATCAGGTTGCCAAGATTAATTGTTGTCGACTTCTCGGCGTTTTTTTTTTCTTTTGATGATCATGACAGTCAGGCAAGTGTTCGTCTCCTTTAATCAGATTTTAAGGTGGGTACGTACGTGTCGAAGGTACCAAGTTGTGTTGACGCCTTGACGGAATTGGATGGAACCTAGGATTAATGGAGCTGCCTCTTTTTGACCGTGTCCAAATATATAGTACTAGCTCCGTTTTTTTTATTTGACATCTTTGATTTTTGGACACGATTTTAACTATTCGTCTTATTCAAAAAAATAGTGCAAACATGTAAAAATCTAAGTCATGCTTAAAGTACCTTTAATGGTAAAACAAATCACAATAAAATAAATGATATTTACTTAGTTTTTTTAATAAGACAAATGATCAAAGACGTGTTTAAAAGTCAAATGGGTCAAATAAAAAATAACGGAGTGAGTACATGATTATTTGAGGATTGAGATGGGCATTCAATTTATTGTGTGGAGTATAAAGACCGACTGTGTTCGTAGCTTTCTACGGCGCTGATTTTTATCGGTTGCGAAAATATAAGCGAAACATCTCGGAGCTCTTTTAATTCCTTTATCTCTTTTTTGTGCAAGGAGAGAGATGCGTCTTGTCGCCAACAATATGCTCCTATTTACCACTGGGCACTCCCAAATCCAGAAGTCCTAGACGAAGTTGAGGTTCAGAAACTTTATAAGGAATTTATGCAGCTCTACCACTATAAAACTTCTAACCAGACAGATCCATGCTTTTTTTTGAAGCAAGGACAGACCCATGCTTAATCCTTTGTGCTTAATATGACCAAGTTGAGGTTTCTGGCTCTTTTTTTTTTTTTTGCAGAAGGATATTACTACCCTACTTTCATTCATTGAACGAAAGCAATCGTTACAGACTCCATGTCGTCAGCGACCTCGCGGACCATTACACACTCCAATCCCTGCTTTTCCCCCATACTTTTCTAGCATTACAGACTCCAATTCCTACTCTACTTTATTCCTACTCTACTTTTTTCCTACTCGATCATTTCGGCTCGTCTCCTCCCTTGTCTTGGACTCGGCTCTCCGGCTCATCTCTTTGGCTTGTTTAATCTCCTCCGTTGTCTTGGACTCGACTCTCCGGCTCATCTCTTTTGGCTCGTTGCTGGCTTGGACTTGATTCTCCAGCTCGTGTCTTTGGCTTGTTTCATCTCCTCCATTGTCTTGGACTCGACTCTCCGGCTCATCTCTTTTGGCTCGTTGTTGGCTTGGACTCGACTCTCCGGCTCGTCTCTTTGGCTCGTTGTTGCCTTGGACTCGACTCTCCGGCTCGTCTCTCGTCTCTTTTGGCTCGTTGTTGCCTTAGACTCGACTCTCTGGTTCCAGCACAACGTCATTCTGCACTGGATGTTCTCACCCGTTCTGGTCGTTCTTGCAGTAGCGTATGGTGCGTCCTCCTAACGCTGCAGCACACTCTACGGCGCTGATTTTTATCGGTTGCGAAAATATAAGCGAAACATCTCGGAGCTCTTTTAATTCATTTCTCTCCTTTTTGTGCAAGGAGAGATATGACAGATGCGTCTTGTCGCCAACAATATGCTCCTATTTACCACTGGGCACTCCCAGATCCAGAAGTCCTGGATGAAGTTGAGGTTCAGAAACTGATAAGGAATTTTTGCAGCTCTACCACTATAAAACTTCTAACCAAACAGATCCATGCTTAATCCTTTGTGCTTAATACGACCAAGTTGAGGTTTGTGGCTCTAACTAAGCAGTTCCTATACGTAGTTACATAAGCTGTGAAGAAGAAAAAAACAGCATTTTTAATATAGGGAGATGGAATTCTGAAAACTAACTGTCCTTTTAATAATGGATATATAGAATCCGACCGCTACATCCGAAGATGAACATATCCCAAACATAATCATAGTAAACTTATTACATCACTATAGTAATCTCGACATAAGGAGATAAAAATAAACATAAAGGTAAACATCAAGATATTGTTATCTTATTATTGGATCTCCAGCCAAATTGAAAGGACATTGTCATACCATCAACTTCCAAACACTGTCCTACTTGGCGAAAAATTTCCTTCGCATCCTCCCGCTCGAGGAACTTCCAATGTGGAAGCCAATATGATGCCCTAAAAATATTCAATGTAAAAGTGTGTTTTATTTTTCTTGTCAAAACCAATACCATTAGAGCAAAACCAAATAGCCCAAATCCGTTTTAAAACTAGCCAGGTTTTCTTCAACCAAACGCCTACCACAGTAGCAGAAAAAATAACACCTGCCACGTGCGTAAAAGACCTGGAGGCCATGGCAAAGTAGTGTGGTTAAAAGGTTCCCAACACTAATGAAATGATGCAGTGGGTTTTTAGATTTGGTTAGTTCCTGCTCTGTTCCGGTCGCCATATGTACTTAGTCCTTTTCGTAAGATTTATTATTCTTTATAACATAGTGTTGGAACATGTCTTACTCTGCCACCAAACATTGTCAAATTTTCATATACAATTTTAGTCAGACAATTCCGACTCCTTTTAAGCAGAACATAGTATTAGGACACGTTTTGGTTTGCTACCCAAACGTTGCCACACTTCATATGCCAAAAAGTTTGGTTTTACCATAAAAAGTTTACCCCATAATTTGGTGGCTATACCTTACCCAAAGCATTGGGAAAAAAAAGAGAAGAGCCTCGTATGTTCATAACTTTGACACGTGTAAACACTAAAATATACTCCCTCCTTTCCAGTATGTAAGGCATAATTTGATTTTCGTGAATACCAAGGAGATCGTGTATAGCACTTGTGATTCCTGATTTACCCCTAATTAATTGCCCCTAATTAATGAGATGATTTTTTATCAGCGCTCGCAGGGGAAGGAAATATCAGCGCAAGGAAATAATATGATTCTAGCATTAATTAGTTTCCTACACAGCGAAGGGTATTTCTGAAACTTCTGAACGGTCAATGCAGCTGCGCCTTATATATTGGAAAAAAAGTGAAAACAAATTATGCCTTACATACTGGAAAGGAGGGAGTAAGAAACAAGTAAGGTGTCATGCGTATTTGCGCGGTTAGATCTCGTATTTGGTATGGACTCTTTTTCTAACCTCGTAGTTGATATTAACTTCTTTTCTAACCTTGTATTTGATATTAACTCCTTTTAAATTATTTTATTTTATTTTATTTTTGTAACTTTTAATCTAAGCTGTTATAATTCAAACCAACCATAAGCGACGGTGCTGATCTTCTTTTTTTCACTCTGATTAACGTGTGATTTTCTCGTATTTTGGAATTAATGTGAAGGCTCCATGTAATTCCGTTTTAATATATATAATAACAGATAACTAAAGGACTACTATGTACTTCTAGAAAGCTGGGCTAATATACCAGCACATCAGTACCGGTTGGATTGGAACTGATACTGATATTGGCATCAGTACCGGTTTGTAGCAACAGTAGCGATTTGGACTTTCAGTACCGGTTGGAGGCAATAGTAAATATTCCTTTTGCAGATGGAAACATGCTAGTTGGCACACGGGTTCATCAATACCGGTTCGTATTGGGGATTACAAACCGGTATTGATGGGGGCTCATCAGTACCGATTTGTAACCGGTACAAATACCTTGTTTCCGAAAAGGTTAAAAGATATGCATGTGCTAGTTATATCAAAGCGCGTGGGTGGTTGAGTTGGCTAGAGCAGTGAGATGTGGGTCATAAGGTGCAAAGGTGCCGGATTCGAGTGTTGGTCCCCAATATTTTCAAACCTTTTTTTTTTCAATATCTAGACCCCTTCGGTACCAGTTGGTTGCACCGGTACTGATGCCCCTTATGCAACAGTCCTGAATTTTAAGTACTAATTCAAAAACCGATACTAATAGCCTTTATGAACTGGTGCTAAACGTCTCTTCGCTAGTAGTGACGTAATGTTTGACCATGTTTAGCAAACTTGGAGTGAACCAAACATGTATACACCTGCCGGTTTACACACTGAGAAATCTTAAATGGTTTCCTACGAAATCATTGGGTTTCAAATGGACAATCTATTGAACTGATCTCCCATTTTAGTCCCTTTTACGTTTGACAAAAAATAGTAGGGCGGAAGTTAGTTCTCTTCAACTTTTACTTGTTTTATGTACTCATCTCTGAATTAAAGTTTAGAATGCTTGTCTTTTGAAGCCATGTTTTAGAGTGCTAAAAAAAAAATCAAACGAAGTAGATCAGGCTTTTTAAACTATCTCGACAAGCCTCTGAAGATCAGTTTAAAGTTTTAAAACCTTAGCTTAGGACAAGTATAAAACATATGTTTTCGTGGATCGGAGCTAGTAGGAGGATAAATAATCAAGATAAATTGAGAACCAAATAGCAATAGTTTTGAGATCGTGTCAGCTGATGTACCACCAAATACCATTCTTTCACGAGTGGGTTTCTGGTACTTAGCTTGGCTAGTAATTAACCACCCATTTTTTAGCTTATAGATTAACCAGCACATCACGGTGTCATGGTACTCAGGGAGATCGAGGAAGGCCTAATCCGCGTACTGTCACATAGAAAGGAAGGACACGTCAGAGCGATAGGTGATTAGATAAGGTAGCTGCATGGTCAAACGAATGTGGGAGCTGGTCAAGTCCAATTGCCACCCAAATTCCTCCTCTCCATGCTACCAAATACTTATCATTTTTATTATGGGTCAGTCAGTTCCTCTAGAAACAGGAAATGAAAAGAGGGTGAGATGAGATTTAATTAGACCAAAACCAAATTCAAAATCAACCTGTCCAAAGCACGGCCTTAAACTCTGAGATGAACACGCAAAAAAACATAGCCCCAAACGAAAGGGAGCGCGTTAGCCGTAATAAAAGAGAAAAGAATGGCACAAGTAGGAAGGAACATGCAACGCATCGTCGTAGAGCAACTGTGCCAATTGAGGTGCAAGTGGCACAACCCAACCAATCGACGACGATTCCTTGCCTACTTAATTACTTATCTCGAGTAATATCCACTAATATATATCTTTATTATTTACTGCAGATTAATTAATGGATTTGTCTCTCACCGTGAACACACAGTTGATTATACCACTTTTGTAATCATGGAAGACTGATTTTCTCACATATCTAGATTTTTTGTTTTATCTTTTATGTATCCTATGAACATGTCTGATGCACGGTTTGAAAGGTTAATTGAGAATAAAATAAGTCTCTATTGTGATGTCAAGTCGGTCCCTAATTCTATTGTTATCCGTTGGTTAATTACTGGGTTAGGGAGGCAGCTTCTAGCTAGCTAAGCGCATGCAGTTCACATAATCACGTATTCACATGTGGGCTATATATATATAGTGGTTGCTCTACGAGGAGAGGAAGCATTTGCGAATTGCGAGAATTGAAGGCTTACGCCGCCGGCTGCAGCAATCACGTACGCACGCACGCCGGCGTCGGGCGCGGGGGCTCGCCGGAGACGCGCTAGCTGCGGGGGTGGTTGATGTGCTTCGCCGCCGAGGTGGCGCACCCGGGACAGCACGCCGGCGGCGGCGGCGACGGCGAGGGCGAGGGCGAGGGCCAGCGGCCTGAGGTGTCGCTGGCGGCGACGCTGTCGCGGCGGAGGCATGCGCGGGAGATGTCGGCGATGGTGTCGGCGCTGGCGAGGGTCGTCGCTGGGGGCGCCGCCGCGCCGTCGCCGGCGTCGCTGAAGAGGCCCGCCGACGGGGAGGCTTCCGTGGTGGAGGAGGAGGCGGCGCGGTGGACGGCGTGCAGAGAGACGGGAGGCGGCGCCGCCGCCTCGCCGTCATCGTCGTCGGCTCTTCCATTCTCCGCCGGTAAGTATAAATGTGCATGCCGTCGCGATAGCACAATTCTCTCTCCTCCTTTTCATTTTAATTTGTACGTACATATCGTACGTGCCACACGCACGCATCCCCGTGTGGATCCACGTATGGCAATGGCTACACCAGGAAGAAGCCAAACTTCAAAGCACAACCCTGGGTACCTACAGATTACGGGAGCATGACTGATGACCCTTAAACCAAACGCTCTCACAAGTGTTTCCCAAATCATAAATAGTACAGGCACGGGTTACGGCTGCCCCTCCTGCCACGCGTCTTCGTTTTCACCTTGCCGGCTTGCCACGTCGACCTGTCACTCGCAGCCGTCTAATCGCATGCACCAGGAAGATCCAACCGTCCATTAGTTTGTTTACCTATAAAATAATTTTTTTCATGCGGCTGTTAACAGCGCGGGCGCCTTAGACGGCTGACTAGCTGAGCCAGCTCTCAGCCAGGCGCCCGCGGTTCCATCCCTACCGCCCCTGTGTTTTATTTCTTTTTTCCTCCCAGGCTGGGCGCGCCACAGGCGCGCGCGAGGCGGCCAATTCCTTTAGAAAACACCGCAAAAGGTTTTAACATAGTTAACCAAATGTTTCAAGTTCCAGAAACATTGAAAACTTATAAATTCAGCTCAGTCATTTAACCACAGTAGTGATGTAACATCTCAAAAAAAGCCTCATGTTGTCTATGGCCACGATCAATGGCAGAGTCCAACACAAAACTAGAGGGGCCTAATTTTAGAGGACCAAATTAATGTATATTGCTCAAAATTCTAATAAATAGTGGGACGTTAATAGCAGATTACAAAATAGAATAATTTTAGTAGGTGTCGATTAGACCCTATGTTGAATCCCACTGCTCCAGCTATAGACACGATAGGTTTAAGATAAATCTAAGAGGTACTAGAACAAGGTACGTGTAAGGGTGTAACCCTATCAGCATACAACACATACTCATGTCACACGAAAAGCAGGGGAAAAAGAGAGAGAAGTTTAGGGTAGGTAGGTAAGATTATGTCGTTCTTAGTAGGATGTAAGTCGGTTGCTTCGCGGGTATCCGTGAACCAGCTGCTTAGTGTATTTTAGTGAAGTAAACGGATTCATGGGTACCCACGAAACAACCATTTTACATCCCTAGATCTTAGCATAAGAGGCTCGATCAGTGCATTAATGCATGTGAAGCTAACACTAATGCGTGCTCAATCATGAGGCTCCCATGCATATGAGTATAAGCAAGTGTAACTTGCCTCTTGTGAGACAGAAAAGAGGTGCATCGCACCCAATACCCGCATATGTAAGAATGAGCATCTTTATCGAACTTTATTCATCTCTTTTTAAAAAATTCACACTTTATATTACACTATAAAAGTTTTTTCCCTTTTTAGCAGATACTCTATCGCTACACATTTTATTTTAAAGCATAAAAGCAACTCTTAAAAAATAGAAGTTTCCATAATAACATCAGACTGAACTGTGTTTTTCTTATGCTGTTACATAATCCTGGCTTGTTTTTCGGTGTGCCAGCTGAGTGGCCGTGCTTTTCTAACATAAGGGGAAAAAAACGTTGTGTTACTCTAGAATGTAGGCTCCATGTATGGGGAT
The DNA here is from genome assembly GCA_005191435.1 of Raddia distichophylla. NCBI lineage: Eukaryota > Viridiplantae > Streptophyta > Magnoliopsida > Poales > Poaceae > Raddia > Raddia distichophylla. The sequence continues at coordinate 2,055,117 of SPJY01036992.1, read as the reverse complement.
CATGGAGATCTAGGCATAAGGGATTAAACGTTGTAAGCTTTTCTAACATAAGGGGAAAAAAAAACGTTGTGTTACTCTAGAATGTGACCGTTGGCTCTGCCTACTTGCTCGGTTGAGCTCTAGCAAGCTCAGTGTTGCAAGTACATTATGCACCCACACAGCCACACCCATTATCATGTGTGTGGCCAATCTTTATTTGTGTATAGTTAATTTGTCGTTTTATTTGTTAGGCATGTTTTGGAACACAAATTTTGTTTTTTGTGGACGCAGATATTCCCTTTCTCACTTTTTTTTTATTTTATAAGAAATCGTTTACAGTTCAACTATTTCGAGGGCTTTTTTCCATGTAATAACAAAATAAAGCAAACAAAAAACAGAGCAAGTGAGCGAGAAAACAGGGGACACGATAGATTTCGCGGCTGAGCTCAAAAGCGGTCGTTGCTCTCATCTCTTGACGCAACTTGATTTCTTTTCGTTGTTAGATATAGTGAGCAATCATTGCTAAGTGATAAGAGATTGGAAGCGATCTTTATCACTCGTTTAATATACTTGAGAACAATCAAAACATTCTTCTCCTTGTTGATCTCCTCTGCTTCTCTGACCTGCGCGCAGAGTACAGAGCAACGCCGGGGCAGGGGCGCTACTCGCCCGCGTCTGCGTCTGCGCCCGCGGCGGCGTCCTCGCCGCGGTACGAGGGCGCGGCCGGCGACGAGGAGCTGCCGTCGCCGTCCTCCGGCGACTCCGGCGGCGCGAGGAAGCGGTACAGGGGCGTGCGGCAGCGGCCGTGGGGGAAGTGGGCGGCGGAGATCCGGGACCCGCACAAGGCGGCGCGCGTGTGGCTCGGCACCTTCGACACCGCCGAGGCCGCCGCGCGCGCCTACGACGCCGCCGCGCTCCGCTTCCGGGGCAGCCGCGCCAAGCTCAACTTCCCGGAGTCCGCCACCCTCCCGCCGCCGCCGCGGCCGGAGGCGCTGCTGGAGTCGCAGGCGCTCGCCGGAGGGGACCCGTACTCCCAGTACGCCATGTTCTTGCAAGGAGCCGACTCGCCACCGCTGCTCGCCGGCGCCGCCTCGTCGGGCGCGCCAAGAACGCCACCGCCCCCAGTGCTCTACACCTTCGGAGGTGACCGCGATGAGGCGGCGGCCACGAGCCACCTCTGGCCGCCGGAGATCGGCGGCGGCGACGACGACGGCGGGATGGGGTACCCGGTAGCTTCGCCGGAGGCGTGGGCGTGGGCGGACTATGGCATGTACCCGCCGCCGCAGCGGTGAGATCCGTCGGGCTGAGCTGAGCTGATCAGCTGAGTAGTGAGTACTACTAGCTGTCTAGCTGACCATTGTCCGAGGAAGAGACCCCCACCGTCGCCGACAAGTGGGCCCTCCTTTGTCAGTGCGGGCCGGATGCTGACGTGGAAAGAAAAAGCCGGTCAACGCCAAACCACGTCATGCTGGCTGGCGAGTCAACACGTTCAGACCGCACGAGGCAGAGGGGCACAATCAATCAATGCTAGATATGGACATGAGAGAGGGATGTTAAACCAAATTCAACCAAAATTCTTCCGGATGGATAATGATATGTTCATCCATAAATTTTCTGCCAGTTAGAGATTGAAGATCTGTTCTTCATGACTTATCGTCTACAAGGCCTGAGTTATTATCGTTTACAAGAAGCTATGTAATCCAATGCTATTTATCAGTATCAAGCCGTTGATTCTTTTTAGATGGCTACATGTATACCATGAGTTTTGGTGGAAAATAAGGTAGAAATAAATAAAAGATAGTGCGCAAGTTTTTTTTTAATCATGGGAACTCCTGTCTTTGTGAGTATATGTGGGCACAATTGTCTTTCGCATCTGCTAAGAGCATGAACTGCAGGCCCCCTATCAATGTGTTGCAAAAAACTGTTGCGCGTTGATTAGCACAGCGTGCAACGCGCAGCGCGGGGACACTGTGCTGTGCCTGCAATTTGAATTTCCCGCTATGCATGCGTTGTGCTACAATAATTCACGAGTTGATGCAGGCTACGATGCAACTACTGATAGAGATGCTTTAACAATTGGATCAACGAGCAGCGTTTGGGATTGGAAATGGACCAAGGCAGTACTGTTGCAATCGAGCTGCTTCATTCGTTTTTCATCCAGTGGTTAACAGTGATAAGAAGAAAAAAAATTGCGCCGACAAGTTTAAAATTTAATTCCATTTGTTACAAAATCTGATGAGTTTAATGACATACGGGACAAGGTCATTGACACAGTCGGTGTCGTACGACAATGCATAAAATCTCTTGCTAAAAAAAAAAAGACAATGCATAAAATCTATGGTGTCTCGTAGCTAATTTTTCTAAATAAGAATCAAAGAATGTCAATCTACTTCAAAGAGTAGATTGAGGTATGATTGTGCATTGCTTTACGGTGGAAAGGCCTAGCACAATCAATGTTCTGAGCATGGCGAACAGGTCTAAAAAAAAGAATCTTCTCTAAATAAATAAAAAAAACTAAGTACATATATCACTCTAGCAAAACTGCTATGTTAGAGCATTGTGAACAAAGTCCCCATAGAATCTTCTATATATTCATAGACTAAGCATTCTAGCATAATCTCTATATCAGTATCTAGAATTAGATATTCTCTCCCCAATCTCTATTTTTTTTTTGGAGAAAGTCTACTTACCCCCTTGAACTATAGTCTCGGGTGCATATAACCCCCTGATCTTCAAAATCGTTTAACCAACCCCGCGAACTATTGAAACCAGTGCAAATAACCCCCACAAGCGGTTTTGAGGGTGGTTTTGCCATGCTGGACGCTGAGGTGCAGCGGTTTTGCCGCATAGACATAAAATTTTCTTTCTAAATGTATTTTTGAGTGTTGGTCCCACATGTCAGTCTCATACATCTTCTTCCTCCTCTCTCCCCGTGCCTCTCTCTCCCCTCTCTCCCCGTGCCTCTCTCCCTCTCTCTCGTGCCCCTCTCTCCATCTCTTTCCCGTGTCTCTCCCCAGCGCCGACAGCGCGTCTCCGACGGTGGTGTGCCACGGCAAGAGCGGCGATGACACGACCAGCGGCAGGTGCAACGGCAGACAGGGACGACGCTGTCAACTTGCTGGGGCGGGAGGGAGCAGGAGAGGCAACAATGGTGGTACGGCGGTGGCAACGGTTTTCCGGCAAGGGAAAGTGGGGGGCCAAGGAAAAGAAGACCTCAGGGAAGCTAGGGATGGGCTCAGCCGAGAGGGATGCGCCGACAATGAGATCAATGGCGGCCCAAAGCGGAGGTCGGCGGTGGCTCTAATGTTGGCGGTGGACTGAGGGCAGCGTCGGCGGAGCTAGGCGGCGACACTGGGCGGAGCGCGGCGTCGGACGAAGCTCGGGGGTGGTGAGAGAGAAGGGGACGGGGAGAGAACCAGAGAGAGAGAGACATGGGAAGAGAGAGAGGAAGATGGAGCTAGTGACATACATGTGGGACCCACACTTTAAATGATTTTTTTCAAAAGAAAATGCCACATTTTCTATCCACATGGCAATACAATTCCACGTGGACAGCCAACATGGCAAAACCACCCTCAAAACCGCTTGTGGGAGGTTATTTGCACTGGTTCCAATAGTTTGCAGGGTTGGTTAGATGGTTTTGAAGATAAGGGGGTTAGGTGCACCTGAGGCCATAGTTCAGGGGGGTAAGTATACTTTTTTCCCTTTTTTTTAAGATAGAGATGGAAATATAGGGTATGGATAATGGTTTGGAGATGGAGATATAAGGATGTTGCTAGGTGGTACTCTTAAGTAAAAAAACTTAGAGATTCTCTGTTTGGGTCCCTATATAATATAAGACATTCTTTCTCCTGTCTATATTTTTGGAATATATATAATGGAGCAGTTTGGGGATTGAGCCTGGTTTAGATCCAACTAAAAATCTCATCTGTTTATTTGCTTCATCCTCCTTTAAATTACCCATCTTTGCCACTCCACTTGAACCCCCAAAATTACCTACCTTTGCCACTCCACCTAAACCCCAATCATCCGTCTAGGCTCAAATCAACATGTGTCATCGGTCCTAAAAATCACGCTCGTGACCTGCGCCTCGCCCTGCTGGGCATGACCCACTGTCACTCCTGCCCCTCACCCCCCATCGTCCGAGAGCCGCCTCCGCACCTGCGCGCCTCGCCACGCCCCCAAATTCCGAGCGCCTCCGCCTCCGCCGCCGCCACACCTGCATCCCCTGCCTCACCGCAGTTGCCTCGCCACACCCCCAAACTCCGAGCACCTCCTCCGCCGCCACACCTGCAAAACACGTGACGCCGACCCGCCTTCCTAAGATCTCACGTGCATGCTCCTCTGCTGCCGCACTCGGTTGAGCTCAACGCCGTCGTCACATCGGTCGTCGACCACGGCGACATCCACACGCCTCATTCTCTAGCGCATCCTCACCATCGCCGCCAGTAGTCGCCGTTTCTCCCACCAGTAAGTTGTCTCCTTCCCGTCGATCCCTACGATGATGGCTATAGTTTCTAGCCATTCGTCATGGGGGCTGTTCAGAAGGGGTTGGGTCTAGCGGGAGGAAGCTAACTTTTTTTTTAGGTTTTTACCATGTAAATTAAATTGATGATAGCAAACAAATATTCTATACAATCAAATTGGGCGGATGTTTAAGAATGTGGCATCATCTATATTGTGGTAAGCTAAGAATTTTTTTCATTCTTTAAGACGGCAAACTGTTTAAGAACATAACGATTTTAGTGCAAAGAATCAATACTCAACAAGCCCTTTTCATATATACTACTTCAACGTGCTTTGCACGTGCACACTCGCTAATTTTTAGAACAGACTCTGCTGTAAAAGATGAAAATATAAGAGTTAAATAGAGTTACGAAGAAGGGGCATAGAGATGTGAATCTAGAGATACTCCGAACGATTTTTTTGCAAGTTTTTTTTTTTGCTAGGATTCACGTGAATCTGCTTCTCCCAGAGTGACGACAACTTTGGTCCGTCGATCATAAGCATGACCCATGCTTAACATGACCAATGTTCCTACGGTCAGTGGTCAATACAAACTCCAGAGGCAATGTACTAGTACTGCCTTGCAGCAGAAGTTGCACGTGTATACGGTCAGTAATAATACATAGTACAACTATGTACGTATTTGACCAAGATGCCATGCAAATGCAAGTTGGTTGCAACAATGCCTGCACTCCTGCCTGCACCACAAGAAAACAAAACGGCATGCTTGGGAAGGAAACTACACATGTTCTTCGTTCACACCCTTAAACTAGAAATGGCCATTTGTTATTCCCTGTCTGGTAAGGCCAGTATCCCCATGTGTTGGTGGGGATTCTATACCAATCCGGCTGATACAGGCCAGGATACAAGGCTGCAACGCGCGAGGACAGCTTCAAATTTATCAGTTTATTTTTACAAGTGCAACATTTTGTGGTATTTTTAAGAGTTCTTAACTTTTTAGTTTGTCAACCTACCGATCTCTTAGGCCAGATTAAAAGGGGGCCGTAGATACGTGCAATGTGATTGGGGTGGCATCACGTCGTCAAGTAGTAGCTCATCAGCTTACACATTTCAGACAGGGATGGTATTGTCCCAATAAGATAAGAGAGGAAGTACACTAAAAAAACAAAGATAAGAGAGGAAGCAGCAGACATATCGCTGCTCGCCATCATCAGTAGTGGCGGCATGGCTTCACACACGATCGCATTTGGTTAAAGGCTTTCGCTTGCGTGCTGACATTCTTTTGCTTTAAAAAGCTTTTCAAATACCAACATGTTGCTTGGCTTCTCTTCCCTTCTCTTTTGCCTTTTTTTTTTTTTGGAATTGACGTCGTCAACGGGGCCCAATCACGAGCGCCACGTCAGAGACTAGGGCATGCGTGCTTTTAGACTGCTCCAGCATCTACGTCACCTGCACACCGTCAGCACAAAGAGGTTAGCGCAGCATGATGCCTGAACGGTGGGCAAACATTACATAAAGCAGAACTATTTCCATTTGTGAAATAAATAATTAAAGTGGAGCCAGTTATATAAGAAACCAAGCCCAGACATTAGACTGTTAGTTTGGGGATTCTGAGCTGAAACTTGACTGTTGTGAACTTTCAGTATGCCAGGCCCATAGCTGGTTTATGCAAAATTGGTAATTAATAAAGCTGTTGCAAGATTAACTTGTATGGACATCGATTAGTTTCGGTATCTGTCGCTAGCTAAGTGAGTAAGAGTTAGAAGATAGAGCTACATCAACCAGACCTGCAAAAACAAAGTTCATCTAGTACTGGATTAGTTGCCGCTAGAATCACAGAACCCAGCTTAAGCCTATAACGCCCATCTAGAATGAATCATTTTTCAGAATGCTATCGATAGTTACAACAATTTCATGGATGGTTTACACTGGGTTGTAGTAAATTTACTTATTCTATTTTTTCCAAAAAAAAAGTAAAATAAAACAAACAACTCTTTGAGTCTACTCTGTTCACAAAAGGGCTGACAAAATAGTTGGTATTTTCTTGATGGCCGGCGTCAGCTGTTCAGTCTTTATTTTACAACAATGGAAAAGTTCTTATTTCCTAGCCATAATAACTCAAATTATGATACTGAAGCTTCATAACCCGTTCAAAGAGTTTTATTATTTTAGCATGCAAGCATTATACACAAAAAATAAAATGCTTCATTATTAGACATGAAATATGTTTGCCTTTTGTGAATCTTGCGGCGCCCTTTTTTAACCCTTGTATATCACCTTTTTTTGTTTCACAACCAAGGAAGATTCCAATTATAAGCTTTGTATAACGTAGAGCATGGTTTTGGTGCACTGGTGCTTGTGAAAAAGGGTGGGGCAAAGAGCCATAATGGACAGTACCAACATTTCATATAGAAGCCCTTTAATGGCACACCAAAATGAATATGCACTATCCATTCCCTTTGATCTAACAGTTCAGATTACTTTAAAATCACCAGGAGTACAATTATGTGAATACCAATATAAAATGAAGGGTTGGAACTAAAATATACTACCACCAACCATTGTCTGCTGTAAAATTGCTCCCATGTAGACCCAACTTTTCAAAGGGATGAGAAAGAGACAAGAAATGGTTGAGCAACTCTAACAGAAACTTCAAGAGGGAATCAGAGACTACCACTAAATCTCCTGCACCCACATGAAGTGAAACTACAAATAGGGGAAAACTAGAAAGAGAATGTGATTTACTAGTGACAAAAATATATAAAAACAGTGGGCCTAGCTGGAAAAAAACTAGTAGAAATGCATGATTATCGAAGGAAACTTTAAGTAGATATATTCACCGGGCAGGTGGGCACTCCAAATAGATGAAGTTCTTCTCATAGCCCTTTTACCCCACCCCCACCCCCACCCAAATAAAAATAAAAATAAAAAATCCTCTTGTATATTTGTACAGTACTCTTCGTCTTTAATGAAACAGCAGTGCTCTAACCTTCCATTCAAAAAAGTAAGGAAGAAAAAAGAATATAGTGCCAGTACATACAGGGAAAGGAGGCTTGTTTTTCCTTTGATTCGCAAAACATAGCATATCTCAATTTTCCCAAAAGATGGGATATGCATGATTTGTATTATGGGCTGGTTAAGATAACACTTACTTAATTATCACCACCTTCTTCTCTGAGCTGTTGGTGGTAGCTTCTCAGAAGGCCCACAAGGAAGTTGTGTTCCTGTCTCTTTCTCTATGTGTCTCTTCAGCTCTCTTAGAATTCGGATTTGACCCAATTTTTCTGGAGATAATTTTTCCCAGTATATTCCTGCACGTATAACTTCCTCACGATTTGGTATAACTTCCTCACGATTTGGTCTCAGAAGGCTCATTTGCAGGTTTGCCAGGTGATAGAAATTAGTCAAACCTTGTGGTTTTGGGATGGTGGTATTTGTGAAGATAACCTGAGTTGGAGTGCAGATAATGTCAACCGGTACATCATGAACTAGCAGGTTCTCAACTGGAATGTCATGCACTAGTTGCTTGTCATGCACTGTAGTCATAAACACAGTTGACAGTATACATTAATGATCAGTTAAGGATTAAATGAGCAAAAAAGCAATAAAATTTAAATCCAATCAAAAAGCAATAATAAAGATGGCATGATCAAATGGTTTCCACTTCAGAAAAAAAAAATGAGAGAGAGAAAGAATGTTTGGCTATTGTGATTAAGAACTGTAAAGTTGGGTTTGTCACAGGCACATCAAGAAGGATATACGAACAAACTTTATATGTTGAAAACCCTGAATGGAGTAGATGTTACTCATGTTCAAGAATGGTGATCTATATCAGTTAACCTATTTCCTAGTTTTTATATTACCAAACCTTGATCCATGTAAAAAAAATCAATTACCAGCTAAATCAATAAAAAAAATCACCAGTTGTTACTATCATGGTTGAATCATCGATAGCACCCATATATCGAAGCATCCCATATTCCAGCTCTGCAAATCCCTACAATTGATATTCATAGATAGAATTATGCACGACAAACAGGAAGAATTCAGTTTTTGTACACAAAGCATAATTCATTTTTCAAGGTAATGTTCACATTTGATGAGTGTCATCAGTTTACCTGTTTCACTTTTTGTTGAAGGAAAAAAGAAACACATGCGGAAGCTTTACTGTGTACTCTATCAACTATTACCATGTAATGTAGAGGAAGACCAGAATCAACTGTACTTGAAGTCTTCAACTGCATATATAAGAAGAAAATAATTACCTCACCCTTCCCTAGTCGTGCACCTGTACTTGGATCAACTGCAACCGAACCAATAACAATCAAATTCACTTTAATCCTTTCATCAAGACCTATGGGTCTCCCATATTTGGCTGCACCAACAGAAGTGCATGCTTCAGGAATACATCCAGTGGGTACCATTTGAGATTCCAGAACTGAGAAGAATCCCGTCCTTAGCCGAGGTTGTGGAGTCAACAGTTTTTTATCGCCTAGATAATCCATGCAGCACCATTTGTGAAAACAATAGAAACAAGTTTAGCACCATTGAGGATATATATTAAACTTAAACTTGTACTGAGTAATGTACTAAATTGAGAATCAGATTCAGAAGCTGCAAATGGACAGAAAGCTTCGAGACCTAATCAAACAGTATAGTTTGGTTTGCAGGACACAATAGGTCGAAGATGGATATAATGGAATATACACACTCAGTGGCATTATAAATCAAACACACATACTATGCTATGTTGGATATGAATCCAGAACGTACTCCCGGAGTGCCAGAGGGGATCTTTCTACAAAGATGAGCAATTGATTGGTATATGATGAAAATGCTGATAGCACAAGTGCTTATCTTGGCAAGTATTTATTTGAGAGAAACAAGGATAAAACTAGTGGACGATCAAAGAGCCAACCACATAATGTTTCATACATATCTTCAAAAGAAGCTTACACACTCATGCTTGTACTATGAAGCATAACTAGCCATGTTTAGGCAATTTCATATAGTATTGGACATTTAGATACAAATCTGTCAAAAGTTAACTGGAGCAGTAAAGGCAGCAAACCTGAGAGTGTTAAAAACCGGACTTGCTTCTGAGGCGAGTCAGGATTGACCTTAACGCATTGTGCATTCTGAAACACTTCCAGGTTCCCCAACTGGTGAAAGTTACAAATATTTTCATGTTAGCATCGGCACATCATATATTATTATATAACCTGGTTAAGAAAAGGAGTGCACATGATTTTTACATTGAAAAGATTAACAGACGAGTGCACATACGAGAGGCAGGATCAAAACTACACAACATAAGAATAATGAATCATGGTGAAGGATCAAGGGTAGAGCTGTTTGTCTGCGAGGTCTAAAAAAAATTTAGTTATGAAGAAACATAAATCTGTAACCGCGGACATAGCATCATTCACTACAACGATTAGCTGCGGCTTTGCGAACATCATTGACCACGCTTGCAGAGGTTACAGGCGAGCTCAAGCTGATGAGGCGAACAATTTTGCAACGCGGCAGGCTACGAGAGACGGGGGCTCGCGACACGGGCAACCCAAAATCGAGGCGAGGGGCGAGGGGGACGCACGGAGTCGGCGGCGGCGGCGGCGCCGTCGAAGTTGGGGATGCGGTGGTGGACGGGGCGGGGGTTGCGCGCGACGCCCTCGGCCTCCAGCGCGTCCCAGACGCGCTTCCGTATCCTCCACTTCCACGCCCTCGGGTCCTCCAAGGCGGCGGCGGCGGCGGCGGCCTCCATCCCAGCCCGCGCGGCCGCGTCGAGGCGGAGGCGCTCGGACTCGAAGGCGGCCGCGTCGAACGCCGGCGAGGAGGCGGCGGAGGAGGAGGAGGAACTATTGCCCGCAGCGGATGCGGAGGCGAGCGTGAAGCGGCGGGAGGCGGACGCCGTGGCGGCAAAGGGTAGCGACAGCGGCAGCGAGGTCGGGAGGAGAGGCATGGCTCTGCTAGTCTGCTCTCGTCGCTCGTGTCCAAAGCGGAAGGAGCTGGGTTGGAAAATTGGGCCCATTCTCTAGACGCTGACATGTGGCCCCATTAAGCAACTTTAGAGTTTAGGCCTTGTTTGTTTCATATTAAAGTTCTTTGCTTCATATTAAAGTTGAGTTGAATGCTTGAGATTTACTGTAACAAATTTGTGACACCTCGAAAAGACGTTTTAAGAAGTTCAAAAAATTCTAAAAAAATATTTTACAGACTACAATAAAAACTATTTAAAACTGTAAAAAATGACTACAAAATATTACATCATTTGGCTTATACAAAAATAGTAAATTTTTATTTAATTTAATTTAAGCTGAAACAAACAATGCCTTAATGTTATGACATGTGGGGGGGTCATTCACAAAGCTAATATTTGGGTTTTGCCTTTTTCTTAGTTACTGGTTTTTTATTTAAAAAAATGATATTTCGTGGTATTGTGTCGTGGGGGTTTAACTTTTTTCTTTTAGTAAGTAATATCTACTATTTATGTCAATATTTAGTTTTGATTCTTATAAATAAATATCATTACAAAACGAAAAAATATTAGCATGTCATTATTAAGGCCTAGTTCTTTCCAGCTTAACGGCTTAACAACTTATCTACGCTTTGGAAACACATACGCTTTTAGTTTTTTTAGTCCATTTTTGTTTCTGTTTTGAAGGTGGGTTCTAACGCTTTAAAAAGCAAGTCAAACGAAATGTATCTAAATTTCGAGACTATCTTGAGAAGCTCTGTCATTTCAGCCGTTCTGCCATTCAGATCAGCTCAAAGGAACAGGGCTAAGTGTCACTTGGAGTATTTCAGATAGGGCATTATGAGCCGAGCATTTGACCATTTTCTTTTTTCCTCCTCTCCTCCGAGCATCTCTCTTCTCCCTCTTCTCAGGCTCAAGCCATCTCTCTTTTTCCTTCCATCCTCTTGCAACCTTCCTTTGGAGAAGCACTGCGAGGCGCGACCATCCTTTGGTAGCGGCACGGCGAGCATCAAGGTTGATAGAAGAGATAAGGAAAGAAGAAGCAAGTTAAGGCATTTTAGAAAGAAAAAAAAACTCTGGAGAAGACTTTTATAATGACTTGTTTGAAATGAATGGCGATAGTTTCTTGTTTTATACTTACATTACAATTTTTTTAAAAAGATGTTAATGATAGCATGAATAAAATTAGCATTTTTTTGCTGAGAAAAACTGATTTGCCGTAGTGAAGGAGCCCAAACAGCCATCTGCTTCGGTGGGCAGAATGACGTCCATGACCTTCCACTAATTAGTACCCTCGAACAAATGCATAGGACTGCTCTAAAAAAATGCGCAGTACAGCAGATGTGCTTCAGCTCAAAAGAACACTAGAGTGAGCCTGCTGGGCGGCAACGCGTTGCCTAAGCAAAATAAAGACCTCAGCTAACATCAGGTTACTTTCAGAGCACCTCAGACTCAGAAAATCCCACTCACGAGACATGCTATCAGGGTACAAAATTCGTAACTCAACAATTTAACCATCCGCAGCAACAGCTCGGAGTTGCAATTGCAATGCAAGACTGGTCGGTCCATAAACATCTGCCACAAAACTTGGACAAGAAATAAAAAAATGGGAACACTATAAGGTGGATTTCGCCTGCCTTGGATGACCTATGCCTTGACCTTGCCATAGAACCTCTGCTTCTCATCTGTGGTCTGGAAGCGGCCATGCCCAAAGTTGGATGAGGTGTCAATAAACTTGAGCTTGATATCCTCAAGCGCAAGTCGTGAGGTCTGCTTCAGCAGGGACTGGCGGAGGGTCACCACCCTCTTCTTCGGGCCAACACAGCAGCCCTTGATCATGATGTAGTCACTCTTTACCACGCCGTAGTGGGGGAAGCCGCCCATTGGTGTAATATCCTTCTCCGTCCTGCAAGTATTGGTCCAGTCACATACAGTAGGATGGTAAGAACAAGATGCACAGATAGCCTAAATCAGATGGTCATGTGGATTGTTGGGTTCTCATCTACAGCAGCTTTCAAGGTTCACGGAGACAAATACCTGTCAAACTCGGTGCAGGCAGCATGTGACTCCTGTCCAGATTTGCCAATCTTGTATACCTTCTTATTCATCTCAGTGCGGTGGTGATATCCATTCTGACCAGCACGAGCAACAGTGTAGGACACCCTAGCAGGATGCCAGGCACCAATACAGGCAACCTTGCGGAGACCCCTGTGGGTTTTGCGGGGAAGGCGGGTAACACCCCAACGGGTCACAACACCCTCATAACCCTTACCCTTGGTGACACCGATGATGTCAATCATCTCGTCCTTCTGAAAGACAGCCTCAACTGGGACTTCCTTCTCAAAGAAATTGTAGCCGTAGTCCACCTTATCTGCAATAGTGCCACCATTAATCTGGATCTCCATAAGGTGAGCCTTCTTCTGCTTCAAGCCCTTCATCTTTCTGATCTGAATTTAAGAAGTAGCATATCAAAACAAAAGTGAGCAAAACCTTCAAATAATAATAACACCAACTACGATGACAAAGCAAAGTAATTTCACCTGAGTGTGAGCAATGACACGAACAACTGATGCATACTTCTTCATCTTCTCGACTTGCATCTGGATTTCTTTCTTGCCTGCATCACTATCGTACTTAAGGGCATACTTAGTAAAAGCCTTCTTCTTGCTCTTGCACCAGTTTTTGTAGAACCTTCTCCTCACTTCTTCACTAAGGTGCTGAGCCCAGACAGAATTTAGAGAGCGAAGACCGCGTGGGGTCTTCACATATGCAACAAGCCCAACAATGACAAGAGGAGGGGTCTCAATGATGGTAACAGCCTCACAGGTTTCCTTCTTGTGCAGCTCTGCACAGTGTCAAATACAAGATGTCAAGAAGGCTCAAAAGAATATATTACTGTAGCGTCATGCTTAATAAATCATAATTTGCCTCCAAAAACAAATCTAGTTAGTAGCTACGAAAACAAGTGTATTAAAGAACAGAATTGTGCAACGGGTAAATTTACAAGGAAAGCAATTGAGGCAATATAGACAATTGTGAAATGCTAATTATATCAACAAAAAACAGTAGCGAACATTTCCTCAATGTCTACAAAAGGCATCCCGGTAATATTAAAAAATGCAACTGACGCAATGGAGGGAGATAACATACTGGATCCAGGCTTCTCAACCTCACGTACGATGTGAGTCATCCCAGCCTTGTAACCAAGGAAGGCAGTGAGGTGGCATGCCTTCTTTGGGTCGTCTTTAGGGAAGGACTTCACTGCAAAAACGGCAAACTAGTGTCAGGTTACAAGTAAAACCCATGGCTTACACCTAGGTCCTAGAATTCAAAAACAAATATATAGTGTATATCTTTTATGATGCAAAAGGAAACAAAAAGATGTAAACATAAGCATTTTCTAAGATTTACCATATACAAACACATCTGCACAACACTGATATAATCAACCATTATGTCCAGCAAAGTTATGGCATCCAGACGTTTACAACGCAAAACCCAAAGATATAAGCATGCCTAACAAATCTACACTGCATGATCCCAGGAATCACAAGGTCTTACATTACATAATGAGCAAGTCCAGAATTTTTCATATAACAACTGATAATAGCTGGCACAAAAAATAAAAGCACAAAGCCCAGTGAGTTTACGCTGCATTGCACTGCATGAGATGATCAAAGTACAAAGCTCAGTGCGTTTCGTCAGAGCAATAAAAAATTACGAAATTCGCACAGCGTCGGTGGCCAAATGCGTAGGTGCTGCAAGCTTACCCTTTCCGCGGTGGCGGGAGGCGCGCTTCCTCGGGAGGAACCCGAGGGAGCCGTGTCTCGGGTGCTCGAACTTGCGGTGCGACATCCTTCCCCTGCCTCCTCCTCCTCCACCTACTTCCTTACCTGCGACAACGCCCACGAAACCAATCACATCTGCATCCAGGGCAGCTCAAAGCGCAAGCGCCACAGAGATCGAGTGGCACCGGAATCCTAAACCGTTCACGCTACGCGCAGGAATTCATGCGGGCGGCTCCGGCGAACTCGACCTCGCGGCGAATTTCCGCACAACTATAGGAGCAGTGATGGGTTCAGGGGGCGGAATGGGGCAGAGATCTGAGCCGAAGCGAGCAATCGAGGGGCGCGGGCGGCGGCGCTCGGTTTCGGTTACCTGAAGGGAGCCGGGACGCGGCGGCGGCGGGTAGCGGAGGCGAAGAACGTAAACCCTAAGGCTGGTATTTATAGGCGGCTATGGAATGAGGAGAGGGTTTGGTTGGGTCGGACCGTCGTAGAAGAAAGAGCTTGGTGGGCTGGCCTCGGTCTCATCTATTGGGCCCTATCGGTTTGGGCTGAGCTACGATGGCTATTTTGTGCGGATATCTTCTGTTTGGTCCATCTCCGTCTCCCTTTGCTAATTGCTATGCAAGAACCGCAAAAGCCTACAAAAAAAAGAAAAGAACAGAGAAAAAAAATCAGCTATGATTGTACAGGGAATTCCTGCAGGTGAATTCCCCAGAAAATCCTCTCTTTCCTCCCATTGTTCACATTTTAAGAGTTAATTTCTTACTTGCCATCACCGAATTTCGCGATTCCTTATTTGCCACTAAAAAATTTTGCTTTCCTAATTTGCCATCCAGTTAAAGTTTGGTGCCTCATTTTCCACTTCCGTTAATTTCGCCGTTAGATTTGACGGATTTTCATTTAAATTTGATAGAATTCAATAAAATTTTATTTAAATTCATCAAAATTCAATATAATTTCATTTAAATTAGACATAATGACAGAATTTCATTTAACATTGTTGAACTTTTGTCTAAAATTTTCTCAACGTCCACCTCTCGGCACGGGGTTTTAAATAAAATTCTATAATTATGTCGAATTAAAATGAAATTCGGTTGAATTTTGATGAATTTAAATGAAATTTCGTTGAACTTTATCGTATTTAAATGAAAATCCGTCAAATGTAACGGCAACACTAACGGGAGTGGCAAATGAGGCACCGACCTTTAAATGGATGGTAAATAAGGAAGCCAAACTTTTTCAGTGGTAAATAAGGAACCACGAAGTTTGGCGATGGGAAATAAGGAATTAACTCACATTTTAACTCTCCGGCGATACCGCGATTAGCCCCATCTGTTTCAACCGTTAGAAAAATTTATTAATGTGTAAAATACCCCTTTCAAAATTTCTAGGTTTAAAATTTTGGAAAAAAATCATATCTCCTATATTCTAACTCTAAATTAAGTATTATAATTTTCTAAATTTATATGCAATCATGCTCTAGTTGTTGTTCCAACATCTAGCATTTTCTCTAATTTCTAATTTCCGCTCTCTTTTCATGAGACATGGTAAGTAAGATTTTTTAAAAAAAAATCCTGAAAAAGTAAGGCCCTGATCTTTTGAGCTGTTATGAATGGCTGAACAACTGAAATGATTGAATTTTGAGAGCTTCTCGAGTTATTCTTGAGATTCGAATCTATTTTGTTTGACTTGGTTTTTAAAGCGTTAGGACACATCTTCAAAACAGCTAAAACAAACTCAACAAATTCAAAACATATGTCTTTTCAAAACGTAGATAAGTCATTAAGCTATTAAGACGTTAAGTAGTTAAGCTGAAAAGAACAATACATAAATTTACTATGAAATTTTCTTAGCATAGTTTTTTGAATCTATAGAAATTTTCTTGTATTTTTATAAATTTTATACTATTTTATGAAACTTTCTATTTTGTGACGTATAAAAAAGGCACCCTACCATTTGACTGATGCTGGGGAAAAATGAACCAGTGTTACAGAAGGTGAAGAGTATTCTAAGTGTTAGATTGAGGAATTCATACTTTTTAAGTGAAATACAGGGAATTCCCTCGTGGTGATCTAGAGCCATTCCTCCACCCACAAATCATCGAAAGCCACAATCCATCAAACCCCAATACCGAGCTTCATGGAAGTCCTTCGATCCGGCATGATCGGGGCGTTTCGGGCTTGTTACTTTTGAAGATATCCTTCGTGGAGGCGAGGGCTTGGGAGTAGGCCTTGGCGTGTGGCTACTCTCGAGTCGGTGTACGGGTGACGGAGTCCACCTCGCCGGAGTGGCGGAACGACTACCGGGAGTGAGTGAGGCGGTAGGCTCGAGAGCGAGCCGGTCCTTGTGCGCAAGGGGTAGCCTCAACGGAGAGTAGGAGTTGCGGCTCCGAACTTCGGTCAAACAAACACCGTGTCACTCTCTCATTTAAATTTCGCATTTACTCTCTCGCATTGCTTGTGATCATTTGAATGCCATGTCGTAGTTGCTTTGTGATTTATTTATATCTTTCGCTTACTTGACTTGCAACTAGGATTAGGTCATTCTTAACTTGTTGCTTAACCAAGAATAATCGAAAAGAAATTAAAATTGCCTATTCACCCCCCTCTAGGCCTTAGGATCCTCTTTCATATCTATTACGCCAATTGCTCATCATGTATAGATAACGGCTGGTCAAGAACGCTCACAACGTTGATAAGAGTTGGGTGGTATCAAATGGTTTTGAAAGAGTTGTTTTTATGATTAGCGTCATTGTTTGTATGGTTGAATGAAATGCTCAACTTACCGGTGGGGTTGTGGTCGCTGCCCCTTCTGGTTGGTAAAAAGACGAGTACTTGATATGGTGAGAAATCATTTTAATATATAATAAATAAAAGTAAAACTGATTGCATACAACAATGTGAGGGAATTACTTAAAAGTGAAAACCCAGCGGATAATCTCCTTTACCAGATGAGGCAGAATGACTACGCCTAGAATTATGTGGTCATGATGCCAAACCAAAGTAATTTAGCTTCACAATTTCACGTTGGACTTAACAAAACGGGACTGGATGAAAACATGCATTAAAATTTTGATTTTTTATTTTTATTTAAAAAATATCTAGAATGATTAATAGTATTTTTTAGAAATTTTATGTATGTTTTACATTCAAAATCTATTTGAATGAATTTTGGCCAAACCCCTAAAACCTAAGCCACCGGTTTACCAAACCGGCCCCACGGAGGCGTAGTTAGTGGTCATGATGCCAAACCAAAGTAATTTAGCTTCATAATTTCACGTTGGACTTAACAAAACGGGACTCGATGAAAATATGCATTAAAATTTTGTTTTTTTATTTAAAAAATACCTAGAATGATTAATAGTAATTTTTAGAAATTTTATGTATATTTTACATTCAAAATCTATTTGAATGAATTTTGGCCAAACCCCTAAACCCTAAACCACCGGTTTACCAAACCAGCCCCATGGAGGTGTAGTTAGTCGCGGTTAACCGTGGTTTAGCAGATATTTTGGAATCCCTAATCTGGGGGTTCGCGCTACTGTGCGATGTCGTCGTGACGTCGTCGTTCTACTGCATGCTGACTTTGTCAACCCTGTCGCGTTGGCCTGTAGGACGCTCGTGCCGCCATGGCAACTTACCTCACCGCCGCCACGACCATCTACCGCGTTACACCTCGGCTGCCCGCGCCGCGCCATCGCGCTCACCCGCACCTTGCCGCCCTAGGCACCCATGCCACCGTTGCCACGACACCTGCCATGTTCTACCATGGCCGCCCTTGTCGCCCCTGGTTGCCCCGGTCGCGGTCGGCTGGGTTGTCGTGTGGTCTAGTTTTAACAAATGTCTAGAAAACCTTCTGAACTATGATTTGGTCTACTTTTTATATATGAACTTTCAAAACAGGGTCAAAACTAAACACACGGTGGTTTTGCCTAGTGGTTTTGTTGACATGGCTGTCATGTCGAGGCAGTTTTTGCCGACGTGGCTATAACCACGTGGCAGACACGCCAACAAAACAACTCGGGGAAATCATCCTGTGGTGTGTTCTGAACTGGTTCGTAAGTTTAGATTGTAAAAGTAGACGAAGGCCCTTATTCTTTTCGGTTGAAAGTTGTTGAATCTTTTATTCTAAAACATTGCGATCCTCGAGAGAAGTCTTACGCCCAGTTCTTTTCAGCTTACAGCTTAATGGCTTAACAGCTTATATACGTTTTGAAAAGACATATGCTTTGAGTTTTTTGGGTCCGGTTTTCGCTGTTTTGAAGGTGAATCTTAATGCTTTGAAAAGTAAGTCAAACGAAATGGATCCGAATCTCGAGACTACCTTGAGAAGCTCTCGAAGTTCAGTCATTTCAGCCGTTTAGCCGTTCAGATCAGCTCAAAAGAACAGGACCTTAGAGTGTCCAAAAAATTATGAAGGAGTATTTTAGGAACTCAAATAAGAACCATTTAAAACCACATAAAAATATTTACAAAATATTATATCCTTTGACTTGTACAAAAATAACAAGCTAAATTTAGGCTATGGTTTTTTCAACTTAACTGCTTAACTACTTATATACGTTTTGAAAAGACAAATGCTTCGAGTTTTTTTAGTCGGTTTTTTTTTGTTGTTTTGAACTTGGGTCCTAATGCTTTGAAAAGCAAGTCAAACAAAATGGATCTAAATCTCAAGACTACCTCGAAAAGCTCTCAAAATTCAGTCATTTCAGCTGTTCAGATTAGCTCAAAAGAACATGACCTTAATTTAACCTAAAAAGAATTTTGTTTCAGTTGGAAGTTGCTGAAAACTTTAATCTGAAAAGGTTGTGACTGCTTGAAAGACACATCAAAGAGTTCAAAAAATAATTAAAATTTTTTATGAAATATAAAAGGAACTATTTAAAACCCCACATAAATGAATACAAACTATTACATTATTTGGCTTATACAAAAAACAAATTTTAATTAAACCAAAACAAACAAGGTCTTTATCAAGTTCTCTGGAGAATTAGTTTAAATATTTAAAATAGACTTCGTTCCTTTTCAGATAACCAAATATTCTTGCTTGCTTATGGGAATGTCACGCGCACTACCATCTCCAAACCACTGACACGTGGAAACACGGAACCTTTCCACTACCCTTGCCCCCACTTGTCAGTAGAACATCCTGCTCCACACACCGGTAGTATCGGATGCGCCCGGTTTTGCGTGCATCCAACTGGGGCGGGAGATTTTCAAATTCGAAACCCACCAGAGTCACGTCTCGGCGTCTCCTTCCCCGACAAGACTCCGCTCCTGGTCCTCACTCCTCACCCGCGGCGGCGTCCAGAACCTCAAGCTCTTCCAAACCTTCGAATCCCCGGCGCTCCCCGTACAGCAGCGGGCCGAGACGCGGGAGCCGGAACCGCCGGGAGGAGGATGGCGTGGGATCTCGCCGGATTTCGCTGATCTCCTCCTTTCTTTTGAGCTATTCTTTTGTAGACAAATGAGAATGAGTCGAGGACGTAATAACTTCGTATAGCATACATTATACGAAGTTATACGACCCGCCGGCGGCTCTAACGCCGACCTCGCCGCCCGCCTCGCCGCCGTGCTCTCGGTACGGACACCCGCGCCTGTGTTCCTTCTCGCCCCGATTCATTCTGGCCTGGAAAATGCTTGTGTTGTGTGGATCGTGCGTTTGAATTGTTGTTTTTTTTCGTGGGAACCGGAGGTGTGGACTGATCATTGGTGTTGCCGTTCTGGTTTGGTTGCTTGATTTTGCAGGGGAGCGGTGGCGTGGAGGAGAAGGTGGTCGGGGTGGTTGTGGGGAAGGGGTGCTTCAAGCGGACGAGCGGTGGTGCCAGCGGCGGGAGCTCCGGTGTGGCCAAAAAGGTGGCCTTTGTGCTGGAGGATGAGGCAGGCTCGGTGAGGCCGAGGAGAAGAAGCCGGAAGACCCGGGTGGTGTGTTCGCCGGTTGTTGCCAAGACGAGGGGGAGGCGGAAGGTCGAGGAGACGCTCCCTCCCGCAGAAGTAATCGGAGGGCGGTGTCATAGGAAGGGTTTCCGAGTGGGCGGTGACTCGGCTGATGAAGTTGTTGCTGGAGAGGTGGCCGTGGATGCTCCGGCGAGGAGGTCCAGGCGGAATGCGGTGAACTCTGGTGCTGGTGATGTAGTTGAGAGCTTTGCTGAAGTTGAGTATTTGAATGATTCTGCAAATGCTGATGGACAAGTGGAGGAAATAGGCAAAGTAGTGGATAAGAAGCAGAGGCGAAATGCCAGGGAGAGCTCTGAGGATAATGTTCTCAGTACCGACATTTTACAAGCCGGAGTTTCCCATAGAAGCAGAAGGTTGAGTTGTCTCCTGTCGGCAACCGCTGTTGTGTGCTACCCTGCTGTTGAGAAGAAGGGAGAAAGGAGGAAGACTGGAGAGGCCAAGGAACAAAGGTGTGTTGAGGAGCAGCCTGCTGATGCGCAAGATTTGGGTAGAACGACGAGGTCTGGATTGTTGGTTGTTGCGAAAGCACCAGTCTTTGTTGAGAGCAAGAGAAACATGAGGAATGTGCAAGAGGAACCTGCTGTGCAGGAGGCTGCTAAGGTGGAAATATTTGGAAGGACCACAAGATCAAGCTCAGTAGCAGCTGTTGTGATGTCTCCTATTGTCGGTATGAACAAGAGGAGGAGAAAGACAAAAGATGTGCTCTCGGATGGAGAGCTGCCTACAGTTTCAGAGGTGCCTATAAGTGATGCTCCTAATACCTGGACCTTGAGAAAGAGATCTGTTCAGGTCAAGGGCCTCGTGCTGGAGGAAGCTCTTATTGGCAAGAAGCTGGAAAATAGTAGGCAAACAAGTAGGAGAGGTACTCGCAGACATAAACAGCTTGCATCTTCTGTAGAGAATGAAGGCGAAGAACAGGTTGTTGCTCCCCCACTGAGGCGATCTAGGCGAAACCATTCCACAGGCAATGAATTGTTGTTAAACAATAATACAATCTCAGAAACAAACAACTGCAGTAGAGCAGCAACGGAGGCCAATGACTTCAAGATAACTCGGCCGCTGACACGCAATACTGCCAAGGAAAGCGTAGAAGATGATGTCGCCAAAGAAGACAAACATTTGGGTTTAACAAAGAGGAACACGAGGAATTGCAGAGCAAAAGTAACTACAAATACTGATGAGGATCCTAATAGCTGGAGTAAGTCCTCAGATATGGAGAAGAAACCAGCAGAGAGTGAACCTCTGAGAAGATCGAGGCGGAAATCTATTGCTCCTGGGTGTCAGGAGTTTGATAGTGTTGAGGGTGGCGATGTGGAGAAGCAAATAAAAGCAAAGAAACATGTCAGGCGATCAACACGGAAATCTGTTGTTCTAGCTCTGCTTGAGAAAGAGAAGGGTGAAGATATGGTGAAGCAACCGACAATCAAGGAACCTGTCAGACGATCAACACAGAAATCTGTGGTCCCAATTATGCTTGAGAAAGAGAAGGGCGAAGATATAGTGAAGCACCCTACAGTGATTAAACCCGTGAGACGATCAAGTCGGAAATCTGTTGCCCCAATTATGCAGAAAGTGAAGGGTGAAGACGTGGTGATCCAACCAGCAGTGAAGGAACCTGTCAGGCGATCAACACGGAAATCTGTTGCCCCAGTTATGCATGAAAAAGAGAAGGGTCATACGATGATGCAACCAGCAGTGAAGGAACCTGTTAGGCGATCACGGAAATCTGTTGCCCCAGTTATGCTTGAAAAAGGGAAGGGTGAAGAAGTGGTGATGCAACCAGCTGTGAAGGAACCTTCCAGGCAATCTACACGAAAATATATTGTCCCAGTTATGCTTGGGAAAGAGAGGAAGGGTATGCCTGTAGAAAAGAACTTAGAATTTCATGTGAGAGAAACACATGAATCTGTTGCTCCTAATGCTTCTGATAAGAACACAACTCACAGTGAAATGGCCAGAATGAAAAAGTCAAGAGTGGTCCAATTTGTAACACAACCTGAGGAAGTGAATGCATTAGAAAATGCACTGCAGGTACAAGTGACTCTGGACTCGGTTCAGAACGATGAAGCTGTACAACAGCCAACACACAAATGTTTGAAGCATAATTTATCTGGTGATGATGCACACTCTGTTGAAGACTGCTGCCTATCGCATGCCAGAGTTGAAGGTGGTTCAAAGTTGAGAAAACGCAAGAGAGATCCAACGGAGCTGTCAATTTCATCCAGTGACTCCTTGTATGCAGAGGTTTGTGATGGGCAGAAATCAGGGAAGCAGCAGAAGGCACAAACTCCAATGAAAAAGGACAACATAGAGGATACTCATGAGAAGGTAGCAACATCACAGCAGCAATCAAAGCCCACTACTTCAAAGGGAAGGCCTGCAAAGAGGAGAAGAACGTCTTCTTTGCAAGGGGTTATGTCTGTTGAAGAGCCAAACAAGGATGGTATGGTTGGATATTGTGAAGATGGAGTTACTGATGGATATTGTGATGAGCCCAGTAGCAACATTCAAGAAATTAGTCAGGACAACATAACAGGAGAAGAGTTCCCTTTAGCACCATTACTTGGGACATTACCTGAAGAGATTTGCATAGTGCAGAGTGTGAATGAGGACATACATGAGTCAGAATTTTGTGGTTTGTACAAAAGGGGTCATGATCCAGAAATTTGCTACTCGGGTGCAATAGAAAGTACATATCAGTGTGAACAAGCTCAGGAACACACTGACTTTAAAAATGGAAATAGTTATTTATCTGAAGTAAGATTTGGGGTCTTGGATCAATCAAGTATGGCAGAACCAGTTCCTCATGTTGGTATTCCTTCAGAGAACGATGCATTATTGGATCAGGGCATGGTTAACTCTGGCGCTGTCTTGCAAACTATGAATGAAGATTCCTCAGAAGATGGTTTCGGAGATTTAAATAAATCAGCAGGTATATCACTAGAAACTAGATCAATCACCGCCGCATCCACTTTTGAGGATGAAGCACCACAATCTGAAATCATTAGTAACAATAGCATGAATAGCACTGTCGGTATTCAAGACGTGGGTGTTGCTTTGCCGGAAGAACTTGGGGCATCAAATGAGTTGCAAATTAAAAACAGCGAAGCTCCATGTGTGTGTGATGAAGAAGATTTGAAAAACGACTCTTGTGTTTGGGACGGTGCTAACTGCACCGATATTAGGAGTGTGGAGGGTATTGAAAATGGGGATATTGTCTTCTCTAATAAAGGTCTTCAAGCTTTTAAATCCATAGCTGTTGCAGAAGAATCTCCATCTTGCACCGTGGCTGGTGTTTTCAAGGGTGATACACTACCGAAGGACTTTGATGGTATTGACATGAAGAACAATGATGTCTCCTTATCTTCAGTTGATACCAGTTCATCTGGAAACGAATCTGAAGGGCGGTCATCTGAATCTCTTTCGTTAAATCCGGACTATTTTCCTACTGTTAATGCTGAGATAGTAAAACAATGTGATGAAGGTAATCTTTCTTTTCCTTGAATTCTATTGAGTTTTTTTTTAGGGAAATCCTATTAAATTAATTGTGGATGATTTGCAAATAGGGAGTGCTAATGTACATCCTTTTTACATGCTAGGTTGTGTCGTGGAAGCTATTTCACAGATTTTTTGTAACGATTACGACACCCCTATAACAGTCATTGAATATGAACTTGCTTGCAAAAAAGATATTCATGGCGTAAGCACAGATGGTATTAAAAAATCTATATTGATAAGATTTAGCCATGAAGATATCTATTTATTATTAATTTATCACCTGTGTTATGTTGCTATGTTCATCCTTCACAGGCTTTTGTAATGCTATAAAGTTAATTCTGTCTGTTACAGCCAAACGGCACCAGTCGCATTGTGACCGAACTGTTAGTAATAGGTCCTCAATCTTCTATAGAAGTTTGGGGACTGGTAGATATCTACTTCACTGAGTTTTGGTACTTTTGTAGTTTCCTTTAGTTACGACAGTTGTTGCCAGATTGTTGATGTCCTGAACTAAGACAGACCTCGCAAAAAATTCTAGATGTTGTGCCAATTGATATAACTATTGGAGATCATGAGGAAAAATGTTCAACAAACTTTGTGGCTGAGCAAAAGAAAGTTAGTGGGGAACTAAACACAAATGAATTGGCAGAAATGACCTTGGCTGACATCATACCTGCTGTTCTCAACACCAAAGATAAGCAATATGTTCACAATAATGCACCTAGAAACCTGATTGTAGCATCTACAGAGGCTGGTAAAGGTATGACAGCTTCAGCCTCATTGCCATGATTTGTTACTATTTTGCAAGATGATTATCAAAGTTGCAACATTCACGCTATGCTCTATCTTATTAGCATATTTAAACATGCAAGTTAATGCATGCTAATGTGTAGATATGTGTCTGCAATCCTTTACCATTGTAGCAGCTTTATCCATTTATTTTGCCCTTCAGCTAGATAACTAGTCAACCACTAGCCCATTATGCATTTAATTCTAATATATATTATTTTGTATTTTTAACACAGCTTCTAGTTCAGGTGCAAATTCCTACCAATGTGTTTTACCTACTTAACATGATGAATCTGATCAGTAACCTTTCGCTTTTAATATCATCATAACGTAGCATAGCTTCTGAACCTGCATTGATCCTTATCTAACTATATAAGAAAATAAATCAAAATTTTACTGTAATGCAGTTGCTGAAAAAGACATTGAAGATGCTGACACAGGGAAGTGTAGGAATGATAAAAAGAACAGCTCTCTTTCTACAACATTGCATGTTGAAGGTCCTACCGAGAATGAAAGTATATTTCCAACACCGAGTGATGTTGAGAGATGCTTCGATGGAAGCCAGTCATCATTTGGTCTGGAGTTTCTATTTGCAGAAGAGGACAAAGAAATACTTCTGATGAATAATGATAATAGCGTTGTAAAAGTTGACAGTGGAAACAAGTTAATTGACTGCAAATCCACTAGTTTCTATCTGGAATCAGATTGCAGTCTTGAGGATGAGTTCGTGCTACCTATTGGAGGTGATGATAAGAAATTAGATGTGGAGCAGGGTGTTGCACAAGAAGGTATGAATGCACCATACAGGTTTTAGAAAATCATTGATCAGTTGTAGCTTCTTTTAATATTAGCAAAAAACTTAATAATTGATCAATAATGTGTCAGACACCCTTGAGAAGACTTCACCAGATTCGGCAACACCAGAGTATAAACATGACTGTGCTTTACATAAGGAGGCAGCATTGTACTTGATGCAGAAGGAGAGATGTTCATCAAGTGTTGAACAATCGCCATTCGGTCTTCAGTCTCTTTTCTGGCAGGAAAGCATAAAAGGATCCTTGGATCATGGTGCCCTTGCTTTTGCAAGAGTTCGTGGCGAAAATGAAGTTGATGAACCAAATGATTGCTATGTAGAATACAACGTTCAAGAAACTTCTATGTCACGACCTGTTTCAAACCATGACAATCGATTAATTTCAAAACGTGAAGATTGCATGTTTTCTCAACAGCAAGATAAGGAAAAAGACGGTAAGACTATCTTTTTAGTTTTCTTTATTCTAATTTCTTGCAACATGTTTATCTAAAAAAACTTGCAGCATATAAATTATGGTTGTCTTTCAATGCTGCCTATATAAACTGACTAGTTTTGTATTTCTTAGGATCACTAAACTCTAGCCATAAAGAACAGGTTCTGTCTGGCCAGTTAGGTTTGTTGGCGGCTGCAAATTGCACGGAGGAGTAAGTGTTTTTTTGTAGAAATGTAAAAGGTACATATTTTTTGAAAATGTGTTTTATTGATTTAAGATGGTAATTCCAATTCACAGGGAGACTAATTCTGTGGAAGTGGTCCATGAGGATGAAGTAAATAGCGGACCTGTGCATTCTACCGATATGAATTCTTCATATGAAAAACCAGATTCAAATTGTCTAGGTAAGCCAAGCCCTTCTAGTGATTCACTTACTCTTTAACTAGGTAGTTTTCATACCATTATTGTTTGTTTGTTGTCAAATATTATTTGTAACTTGCTTCCTCATGCATTGACTGTTA
Organism: Raddia distichophylla; assembly: GCA_005191435.1. Lineage (NCBI taxonomy): Eukaryota > Viridiplantae > Streptophyta > Magnoliopsida > Poales > Poaceae > Raddia > Raddia distichophylla. The sequence continues at coordinate 2,028,894 of SPJY01036992.1, read as the reverse complement.
ACAAACTACATTTTTGTCATCTACTGCAGCTGAGCATGCTTCTTGTATTAGTGATGCTGTACTGAGCATCTCACAGATTGTTCCTCCCAATGACAATGATGAAGTAAATTGGAGTTCTAGTCAATTTCAATCAGAATCAACTATTCTCTTGGATAAACTGTTTGGGTGTTCCAGAAATGAAGAGCTTCATCAGAGCCTCAAAGAGCAGTGCAACATGCACAAGGATGGCCAAATTGCTTGCAGGGCTTGCACAAGTGCCGTGATTGAAGCTTCAGCTGCTAAAGGCTTAGAAAGTGGAGTTACTTTGCTCCGAGCCGAACAACAATCAAAATTTCAAGATAAGCAGATTAGCACCAAGCTGGAGGGCACAGAAGCAATGGAATATGGCCTTGGCTGCGATGAAGATGCTAGTGACATTTTGGAGCTTGGATCTGCCACGAACAGGGTTTGGAAAAAAACACAATTCGATTCCATTCCACCAAAAGATTCTTCTGTGGATCATTACCAACAACAGGAGCATATAGTTGACTTTTCAGTAGAAAGATCTAAAGAATCTGTTCAGGATTTGGAGGATAGTGTCTCAAGAGCAGGTCAGTAACTCAATAATATTTATAACTCCATACTTGCATTCCTTTCTTGACCTGTTTTATTATTGCTTTTGAAATAATGCATGTAGCCCTGTTTGTTCAGATAGCGTGCCAGGCACTGTTATGAAGCCTTCATTTGATTTAGCTACTCTGGATTGTGTATATGATGGGTCTATGTCTGATGAAGCATTAGTTTCATTAAAAAAGAATGATACTGGAAGATGTTCATCAAAAATCGAACAATCATCATTTGGAGTAGAATTCCTGTTCACACAGGAAAGCATGAAAGTATCCCGATCTGGCACAGATGATGCTCTTGCGTTTTCAAGGGTTGAAAACAGGGTAGCTGAATTAGATATCTGGCATTCTGAATGTCCAGTTGAAAAAATTGTATTGTCAGAACATGTTTCATATCAAGGTTCAGATGAAGATTTAAGCAGGGTTAACGAAAATGGTGGTTGCAACATATCATCCCAGCAAGATAGTATATACGAAGGTATCGTTAGTTTTTTTACAGACTTGTACCATAAAATATTGTATTCGTACTGTCCCTGAGCTGAATCTTCTGTGCAATACAAGAACTGAAAGATAATGTGTTTCTTTGGATTTCAGAATCCAGCCTTGAAAAAGATCAGGTTTCATATGCCCAATTGAATTCACTGGAATATGTCAATCATGGAAAGAGGTAATACTATTTTGAGTTTTCACTTTTCAAAGTACATATATGATCAATTATATGCGGTCATTATTTTAAAAAGGGAATTTTCAATTTACAGGGAGATTGTTGGTGAGGAGGTGGTCTGCAAGCAGAAAGAGAAAAGGGGGTTACTGCCACCTTCAGCTATTGATACCGCCCATGAAAAATGATGAGATTTTTACCCCCTAATTCTTGCGGTCCTTGCCAGCTGGGATTAATGGGCGGCCCCTCACGCTGAGCGGCACATTAAAGTAATGTTTGATTCCAATCAATTATTGATCCCCACTTGATTCAGGATCTATATTTTATTTGGATCGGGAAAGTCACTTTTTATCGTTTGTTAAAAAAAAAGTCACTTTTGATCGCACCAAGAACAAATCATGTCAAATTATCTGCCCCTCCTTTTATGATTGATAGCTTGGAAGAATATTTGGGCCTCATTTTCAAGTCACGATTAGGGAAAATGCATACTAGATTGATTGATTATTGCCGGGAATTTCTACCCACGCATTGTCAACTTGGTGTTTTTTAATAGAAAATCACTCTAGTCTTCTAAATTTGCAACCTATTTCATTTAGCCTCTCGATCTTTAACTTAATTTCTCAACATCCTAAACTTATCTCCATTCACATGACTGTCTAAAACCGTTAAACAATAAGGTTACATCCTAAATGTCCGCTAAATGCCGACGTGGATGCCACGCTAATGTTAGCTACTGAGATGGCTACCAACATATAAAATTAATGTGAAAATATAAGATGTCAGTAATGGTTGATGCCACAAAACGTGGTGGCCTCCATATTATGTTCTATTTACTCCTCTCTCCCTCCATCCCTCTCTCTACACTTCTATCCCTAATAGCCATTTCTCTACCTTTCTTCCCCTTCGGTGGCTGCCTGAGCTCCCTTTCCTCCATGACCCAGTGTCTACCCAAGCCCTCCCCGACCTCGCCACACCACTTCAGTCGCGTAGCCTCCTTTCCCCTCCCCGACCTTGCCACACCACTTTAGTCGCGTAGCCTCCTTTTCGACCTCATGTCGCTCGCTCCTTGACCTCGCGCCGCCAACTCAATCTCACCCTGATGTGTGCACTCTTCCCCGACGTGCACCCTTGACGCCGCGCCCTGATGCGTGCGCCTCCCGAGCCTTCCCTCTCGGACCTCCTCCTCCTATCACTGACCGTGTCGGCCTCGTTGTATGGGAGCAAATGACGATATGGTGGGGCCGACCTCCTTGGCTGGTGGCGGTGAAGAGAGAGGAAGCTAGAGGGGGACTTACATCACCCTTTCTATTGTGATATAACCGAGATATTTTCATATCTGTCATAATGCACAATGCTGAAATATTCTTTGTCAATTTTTTATCTAGTTTCAACATAAAAACCATTTGCATGAATATCTTTCAAACTTAAGAGAGACATGGTGGATTCAAGATATAACATAACTTCTTCAATTGACAGTGTAGTGCCATTTGGCAAGATAAAGACGGCTCGACCAATGCCTACACAAATCTTTACCTGCTATAGTGGTAACGATACTAGTGTTCTTTACAATCAATAGAGAATGTTTAGTCTTTCTTAAGATGTTATTAGTTGTACCACTGTCCACAATGCATATTTCCTCCGTAATATGGCTCAATAATAGTAATTAGGCATTCAATTTGAACATTCTAAAATATATTAAAAATAAAGTGTCGGCGTTTCTCAGTTGACAGGTTTTCCAAGGACCACTCCGGTTGTTCGGCAGTGGTGGTGTACGTAGCTTGCTCGCCCATCTCTTCTCTCTCACGTAAGAACGCAAGAACAAACACCAAGTTTACCCAGGTTCAGGCCCATGATTGGGAAATAGCCTTAGTCCTGCTGAGGCTCCTTGCAATGTGAGTACTGGCTACTTTTGGGTGCTTAATTCGGAAAAGATCAATCCTACCCTTAACAGAGGCACCCCCAGCCCTTATATACCTGAGCTGGCGTGGGTCACAGAGTAATGAACAATGCACACTAAATGATCCTGGGCACTGTAGCTGTCCCATCACTGGCCGCACATCGAAGTCGCCGCTCTACAGCACCCCTGCAGCGTCTGTGGGACAGAAAGGAAGTGACAGGGCGGGCGCCTACCACGTTGTCCTACCACTGCATCTCGTCGCACGCGCCTGTAGAAGCTATTGCGTAGCTGACGCTATGGAGTGGCAGGGGAAATCATTTTGTCAGACCCCCGCCTACTCCGTCAGACCGGTTCCGTCACATTAAATGCACCAGATCCGGGGGCGATCTGCACCCGTTCTTTGGGGGAAAGCTACATCTCTCTTTCGCTCCGCACCCTTTGACAGTGGGGCCATATGCCCTCTAGCTGCTTGCGGGACCGACACGTGTATTAGGCGCCTGGCTTCAGATCCTGCTCGCTCACCTGCTCACCATTGCGCCATGAGACCAGATCGGTCGGGCCTGCTCGCCGGGTCGATACGTAGCATGTCCGCCTGGCGTTGCGGCCTGCTCGCCCGGTAAACTTTAATTGACCTGCTTACCTAGAACTAGACCTTGACCTGATTGGGCTTGATGTTTCTGAGTATGGGATACTCCCAGACAAACCATCGGTCCCACACGTCAGTGGCATGAGGTACACCCCTATGTAGAATACACCAACATAAAGTGTATGGCTCATCTCGAGAATTAAGGTTTTGCACCCCTAGAGCTTGCGATGCTTCATTCATGCTAAGATTACAAATGTCTGCTGGCAAGCACTGAATACTAACAGAATTCTAATGGTAATGCTGAACTGTTAATGTTGCTACCAATAAAATGATTAGCGTTGATGCTAAATTGTTTAACGGATTGTGAATAAGGCATTCACATTGTCTCAATTTTTTTGCTTTGCTTTGACGTCAACTTCTTTATTAGCCACCTTAGGGGTAGCGACTGCGAGCACTAGGGGAGGCTGCTCATAGAGTTTCATCGCCTGCATATCCTATTCGAGGAGATCAGTCTCATCCCAAGAGCATTCTTTCATTACGATGTCGATACACGACTCATGCTTGTCATTTCCTTTCCTGGCTTAGTATTCTGCAATCGCTTACTTAGATGTTTTGTAGATTTTAGACCGATGCCCCGTTCTTCGTCGCACTTAAAGGACATTTGGTTTTGCTAACCATACGACAAGCGTGTCGATTTCTCCTTGTTTTGTATACCAGGCTTCTTCTAGGTCTGCTTATCACCTTATTGTCATCATCCGTCTGTCTCTTGCGATTGGGCTTCCCAACCTGGTATTTGCCGGATTAATTTCAACGGCCTTACCATGTCCCTGAGAACATAGTTCCTTCTTGAGAACGTTGGCATGAGATTTCTCAACTTGCATTATGTCAACGAGGCCACTATAGGCCTTATGTGCCATGAAATGGTAGTGAGGTGGGTCGTGGTGCTCGGTGCGGATGGCCCGTTACAAATGCCGGGGGGCGCGATGGTGTGGAAAGGTGGCATGCCTGCGATGCAGCGATGGGAAGGCCGATGAGACATGGACTGCGTTGTGGCTGCAACGGCGCGGCCTACGGAACAGCCTTGGCGACGCGCTGCAGGAGGCGGCGGCGTTGTGAGGGTGCATCGATGGCGCTGTCATGCGGCCATGTGGGCTAGGAAGCAAATCCTCTGACGTTGCATTGCAATGTTAGGGGTGAACAGTATTAAATGCGAGAGAATAGCAGAGAAGCACTGTAGCAACAGTAGAATACACCGTAGCGTTTTCTACTGTAGAAAAACATTGTATCAAACACACTGTAGCAACAAATCTCGTGCATCCAGTTTTGATCGGATGGTTGAGAATGCATCAATGGAACAAACACTGTAGCCCCTCTGACATTGAGCATGCAATGTCAGGGGATCCAAATCCTGCGGGTTGGTGGTGGCAGCCTGACGTGGGTTGACAGTGACGACACGGCCTCCTGGTGATTGCGCAACGACGCGGAAGCCGGAGAGGCGGCGCTCTGTGGTGCATGGCCGCCAGTTCGGCACACCTGCGGGTGGCAGCGTTAGTTCAACCGTTTTGGTTTGGCCGTGCGAGTTGGTAGACCAGGTTTAGATGCAAAAATCCCAACCTTCATATATGTAAGATTCAATCTACTAGATGCAATGCCAAATTCTAGCAGATTCAATCTACGTTCTACAACACTTGTTGATAGAAAAATTAGCAAATTCGATGCAACGCGATGCGTTCGAACTTGCATAAACGAAGTAGGGATTCAGGGACTGCCACGTAAGGTAGATCGACAAGTCCTGACTGGACCTGCCGACATGATGGGGCAGATGCAGTACGTTCGTCAGTGATCAATCGCCCGTAGTAGTCGTTCAATTTCCCGTGCGTCGTCCTGCGGCTGTGGTCCTCCTACCCCTGAACTGGCTTTCGAGAACATTGTGCTGATAACGCATTATGCAACCTTGCAACGGGGTATAGTCCAAGGCATGAATTATACGCAAGTAGGAGGCATACAAAGAACATAAAAGTCGTTGAAAGAAAAATACTCCTGCTTCTCATGGCTTGTTTATATATAATTGATCAAAAACCTCTTTAACATATATAGTGCATATGCTAAGTTTTAGTTTGACCCATTAATCGGATGGGCCCCACGTCCTACCGCACTCGCAGCCGGTCAGGGACGGGCTGGGCTTGCTGTGTCGGATGCGTAAAAGAACTATATTTGCCATGCTATCGAGCTACTGTTAGGAATATTATCTTTTGCCATTACAAGGTAGACAAATAACATGCGTGAGTGTGAGTTCTTAAGCCTTGCCTCCCTCTCTGAAAACATGGAGAACGTAATTGAATCCGTGATTTCACTTGGGTCTAGCTACCTAACCCAAATTAGCATGTCGTTGAGCTGTCTCTTAAGTAAAACTTAATCGGTAGCAATCGTTTTCCTGCTTTATATCTTCGGGCAAAGGTATGATCTGAATGTCAGGCAAATTCGACCATTAGGGAGAAGATGTCGGCCACTCAAGCGCCACAAAGATGGAGCCTTCATCGCCGATGACATATCAAAGGCGACCCAAAATTAACTTTTAAGATATTTCTTGTTCGACCTTGGGAGTTGTGATCTGATTCTGGCCGACGGAGTTTGTCTGAGCTAGCTTTATGTTTATGAATAATTTTCATACTGATTCTAATCTAATTTGATACCGTAAAATCTAAATAGCTAGCTAGTTACGTTGAAGGGGCGATTTGTTTAAATGTGGCGTCCCTATGAATTGAAATGAGTTCTTTTTTTTACTAGAACGAACTAGCAATCAGATGGCCCTCTTTCTTATGACAACTCTCCGTCGATCAGTTCTTCATGGTGCACAATGTTGACATTTTGTCATGGATTCATTTTTCTCTGCTCGAAAGCGAAATGTATGAGCATCTAGCCCGCTAATCGAGTTCTTTGTAAAGGAAAACATGTGAACAACGTCGACAAAATCTCAAACTTCAAAGAGTTTCGATCAAAAAACATCTCTGACCGAGATGCTTCTTTTTGAAACGCAGGCTCTCGCGTCGACCCCAGGTTAGGCGGGACTACCCGCTGAATTTAAGCATATAAATAAGTGAAGGAGAAAAAACTTACGAGCATTCCTCTAGTAATGGCGAGCAAACCGGTAGAAGCCCAGCTTGAGAATCGGGCGGCGCTCGATGTCTGAATTGTAGTCTGGAGAGGCGTCCTCAGCAACGGACCGGGCCTAAGTCCCCTGGAAAGGGGCGCTTGGGAGGGTGAGAGCCCCATCCGGCCAGGACCTTGTCGCACCACGAGGCGCCGTCAACGAGTCGAGTTGTTTGGGAATGCAGTCCAAATCAGACGGTAAACTCCGTCCAAGGCTAAATACAGATGAGAGACCGATAGCGAACAAATACCGAGATGCTTCTCTTTGAAACGCAAGCCCTCGCGTCGCTCCCAGGGCGGCTCGGGGGTGACCCAACTCCCAGCCCACCTCTCCTCAAACCCTAGCGCCGCCGCCGCTGGCCGGCAGCGGCGGCCGCCGACCTTCTCTCCCTCTTGTCTTCTTCTCTCCTCCTTCCTCCCCTTCCTTCTATCTCTCTTGTTGGCCGGTGCCCTTGAGGGACGGTACTCGGCTTTTTGGGCGGCTTAGAGGCTAGATTCGACGGCGAGGTGGCCGGATCCGGCGGCGGCGTGGCCGGATCGAGGTGGAGGTGGCCGGATCCGGCGGCGTGCCTCGGGCTCCTCGCTCCAAATCGGAGCACAGCCGGCGACCTCCTTCCTCCGGTCCACTGCGCGGTGGCGGCTAGTCCCCTCCTCCAGCGTCGCGGCGGCGCCTAGTGACCCCCCACCCCACCCCCACCCCCGATCTGGTTGTGGCGGCGGTGGTTATTCCCCCTCAGGCCCAAGACGAGCAGCACCTGAGTATGGTGGAGAACGGCCCCTTACTAGTGGGTTGGCTTGCGGATGGCGCGCTCTCGAAGTCTGCGGAAGTGAGCTAGTGACCTGGCAGCTGGCTGCAAAACTTGTTGGCGGCCGACGTCCTCCCCTTTGGGCCTGGGCATGGCAGAGGCTCCCCCTCTTCTCCTCTGGGCGCGGCACCCGGCCTTCCCCTCCACGTTTGGAGGCAACGTGGCGCGTGCTTTCCTTCTTCGTTCGCACCTTCGCGCACAGTGATGGAGCTTGAAGTCGGCTTTCCTTCTTCTTTCTCCCTTCTCACTTCTTCCCCTCCTCCTGGGCCTATCTTGATTGAGGCCGTCCGGGGGGGAGGGCACCGCTCTATATGAGGATGGATTCACAAGCGGGAGGCTTGGATCTGGCGGTGTGTTGGCCGGAGCGGTCGGAGCTAGTATCCTCCAGGGTCGTGGGACCGGTGGCCTCGTAGCTCGGCGGAGCTCGGTACCAACTTCTTCTCCTTCTTCCCCTCCCCCTTAGCCCGTCTCGGTGGAGGCCGCTGGGGGGGGGGGGCTTGCTTCGGTAGCTGACCGGAGCGGACGGAGCTTGTGGGCTCCAGAGGCGTGTGCTTGACGTCTTCTCGGCTCCTCCCTTGGTGCCATGGTGGTCCATTGCTCGTCCTTAGCGATACGTCGACCCCTGTTTCTACCATGGTCCCGTCCTCGTCCACCATGCCCTCCCCTCCTTGCAAGGTGCTCGATGGTGTAGGTTGACGTCTTTCGGGTTAGTGACAGGGTTCGGCTTGTGCCGCCTGGGTGGTGCGGCGGCCGGTCTCCTTCGCTTCCCGTGCGCGGGCCACCAGGCGTAGTGGCCCCTTTCTAGCGGCTTTGGTTGGCGGCCTTTTCTCCGTCAACGTCACCGTTCGCTGCCTCTTGACCCGGTCCCGTCCTCGTCGTCTTGACCCTCCCTTTCTCAAAGGTGTCCAGTGGCGTGGGCGACGTCCTCCACGTCGGCTGGCAGCGTTCGTTCGTGTTTTTCGGCTCTGCGTCTTCGGCCGGCGACTCAGTTCTGCTTGTGTTTTCGACCTTCGGTGGCCTTTGGTTTCTGCGCTAGTAGGGCTGGTCTTGGGCGAAAGCCTCACCCTTTTGGGCTGGTGCTGGCGTCACCTTTGGTGTCGTTTCCTCATTGGAGGCATCAACTGTTGGACATTTCCCTACTCTGGGTGAGAACCCTACCGGCTTTGCGGGCGGCGGGTTCTCCCCGTCGCTACCTCGTTGGAGGCGGCATGGTCGCTGTTTTGCGTTTTGGGTTTCCGCTGTGTCTGCTGCTTTAGGAGTCGTTTGTTGTTGTGTGAGTGTTAGTGGTGTTTCCCCTTCTCCCTCACCTGTATCTCTCTCTTTGTTCGGCCTTTGGCCTAGGTGGCAGCGGTGAGGCTGCATTCCTTTCTCTCCCCTGTAGGCGGTGTTCTGGCGGTGGCCGGAGGTGTGTCTGGCTTTGGCCTGGGTTGCAGCGGAGCACAACAGTTGTACCCCGTGCTTGCACGGGCCTTTTATTTTATTTTTTCGTGCTGCTCAATGAAATAGGTGTTGAAATATATGCAGAATGACCAGGGCAAATAAATTAACCAGATAAAAAACAGCTATGAAATTAAACACAAATGCCTGAAAAAGAATATACATCAAGAATTTGACAAACAACACAATTGATTGTAACTCAAGACCAGCAAGAGATTCAAAATCATGGCAGCAGTAATAAAACCAGCTTAAAGCTCAAGTTTTATTTAAATGAATTGATCTCAGATTGTGCTAAAGGGTTGCTAATATTAAATTAGCCATCCAACAGTTAATAGGGCTATAAATCACAGGAGATAAACTGGATTAGGACAAAATTAAATAGTTGAACAGCACTGCCTTCAGAACACAATGGAACTTTGCAACTCAATATACCAGGATAATCAAAGTTCAATCAGCAGAGGGACTGCCGAACAGTTGCCCAAAAGGCAATGAACCAGCACCAAACTTGATAACAAGTACCACGGCTACAGCACCAACAGAAATACACTAAGATGAATATCTCTCAAAACAGTAGCATAGATACTAGCATATATCAGAGAGTTGCACAACAAGATCTAAGGCAGTGCTAACAACAATTTACTCAAAGTCCTAAAACAGAGCAAACAATCATCACCAAGCAATTAGATTAAGCCCACAACAAAGTACAAATACCCTAATTAGAGCTCGGCCCCTGTTCAAATAACAGTTTCCCAGAACCCTAATTGGACCACTGTACAGAGAAAGAATAAGCAAATACTTACGATGCGTTGGAATCAAACCAACAAGACGAGGCAAAGCGTCAAGATCACTGTCCCAGAAAACAATTCGTCGTGCTAGAAAGCACTACCGACGAAATGAATCGGAGATACGATGCCGACACTCCACCACGGCCAAAGGTCACGGCTAGAGCCCGAGGAGAAGGAGGACGCAATGACTGGTTCGCGGCAACCACCCCTTGGCCGTCGGGAACCAGTGTCGAAGAGGAACACCACCAAGGCAGCTGCCATCAGCCGGCGACAAAGCTGAGGTGCCGGCGAGAGCAGCAGGGACGGCACACAGTAAGTGGATGGAGAAAGGAAAACCGAGAGGGAAAACAAGCTGAGAGCCCAGATGGCCAGAGAGGAGCACGAGACTTCCCCATATAGGTGAGAGGAACGACGTCCCCAAAGTCTCTGGCCACTCCTCCATGCCCTCACGCGCCACCACAAGTCGGAGGCGAGCCAACCGCCGCCGCCGCCGCCTGCCTGCGTCAAACCAGCCTGGGGCAACCATGCTGCCCCCCCTTTTCTTCTCCTAAAATGGGCCAAAGGCCCACCGGTCCAAAGGGCAAAAGCCCAACAATAGGATGGCAGTTCTCTTGCCCCTCTTTAAAAAAAAAAAGAAACATCTCTGAAAACTCAAAACGTATTGTGTATAATTTGACTACAATTTAAAGATGGGTCCGAGCCTTTCGAGTTTCGAGCAGTGGTTTTTGACTAAATTAAGATCTTAGCTCGGAGAAATGAAGAGGCATATATACCACAGCCAGAGCGAGAGCGAGAGAGCTCAAATATCTTGAGGTCTTGACGCTCACCGGTGACATTGCCGGTTGGTCCACTGGGGTGCCATTTCGCCGTCACTTAATATATGCACAGAAAGCAACACACACAAATCAATTAGCACCACGGCGGCTAGGCACGTGGTTGGATCATTAGCCATGAATCCCTTCTGTCCCCAAGATTTTGATTTCGCATAGAGCTGGCCAGTCATCGTCATAATTTCAGCACACATTTAATTTGCGACTTGAAAACTCTTACAAATGTGCACGCCAGGTAGGGGCATACGTCGAAGTAATAAGCAATGTAGAAAAGCAGCTCTCTCTGTTTATTTTTATATGTTAGGTTGGGGCATACGTTGAAGTAATGATCAATGTGGAGAAGCAGTACTCCCTCCATTTTTTTTTATTAAACATGTAGTACGAATGATCTCGTTTAGAAGTATAATATGTGCATGTGAATTTATTGGTTTTTTATCCATTCTTATTTTGTATACAATTCTCTATCATACATTATTAACTCCCTCATAAAATGTTTTCGCTCACATTTTAAAGACATGTATAGCATGGGCAGCATGGTCATTTCCTTTTGATTTCACGGCTTCATTAATCTATATGTCATATTCAAAGTATATCTTAGGAAGGAATATTACTCAAATACATTGTACACTTGTACGCACGTCTGAGTCGTGGGACCTGCGCATGGTGACGTGTTGCCATGTGGCACGGCATCGTTTTCGCACAATCACGTACGTGTCTACGTGTGCGGCTGTATCGTGAGGAGTTTTTGCCTGGAAAAGGGTGAAGATTACAACCAGGATTTTTTATTTCGGTGAAGCAAAAAAATCGGTGCCCAGCGAAAATACGGAAATCCGGGAAATCCAAAAATTTCGGTTAAAAAACTGCAAACTAGGGCGCAAATCTAGGCGATTGTTTTTGAATTTTGGTCGAAATTTGAACGAAATTTCACCGGAATTTCGTCCGAAATTTCGGTTTTATCTCGTCGAGAAAAAACTGCGTCGATATGTTTATACTTTCTGCCATGATTCCACACTTGAAGCCTTATTTATACTTTCTGCCATGATTTCACACATGTTTAATATCTCCATCATTAATATCACCTCGCCCTCCTGCAGTTCAAGTAAATCACATTTAAATGGTGATTCATAATAAATGGTGGTTCACATTGAAAATAAATTTAAATGCTGCTTCATACCAAATAAACAGACGCCGGCTGCTCGAGTGGCATCCACATCAATGGGCGTGGTTTGACTACCACCTGTCCCCCAGTATCACTGCCGGTTGCATTGCTACTTATGTTAGCCCTATTGGTACCACTACCATCACCCCCGGCCATGGCTTGTGTTTTTTAAGTGTGCAAAACATGTAAATAACATTATCAATGTATTTACACTCTCTTTCGAAAATGCCATTGTTACAACTTACAACCGTACAAGAGAGTAAACGATCCTTAATTCTAAGACTAACTGTGTCGATATGTAAATCAAACATCATATCAGAGTATAACAAATTTTGTACCATAGACACGCCCTCCTTCAAAAGGTTGACATGTTTCTATGAAAAGAAAGTAGCTGCGGTGGAGGGGGACGAGGAGATGCTGCGGACCTGCAGTGGAAGGGAGCTGGGAAGGCGGTGCTCCAGGAGGGAGGAGGACCGGAGGAGATGCTAGGCGGCTCGACGCTCCAGGGGGTAGCCGGTGGAGGGGATGTGCCGTGCGCGGCGCCTGCTGCGGTGGCCAGTGGAGGGGAGGCGGCGCTGGGGGGCGGGGAGGATGAAACGCCGCGGTGGCCGGTGGAGGGGAGGCGAAGCTCTAGGGGGGAGGAGGCTGGAGCCTGGAGGCTGTGTCGTCGCCCGGGCAGGCGGGCAGATGCTCGTGCCGTCAACCAAGACGCCAAGGGGCCGCCGCCTCTGTTTGGGGGAGGAGGAAACCAAGCATCGGTTATGTTTTTTGACTGGATGGTTGTAAACCCTACGTAATATGGGCCAGTTTGAGCCATATGTCATTCAAATTGGGCCGAAATTTTTTGATCGAAATGGGCCCATTTCGGTTCTGCTCGGGAATTCCGGATGTCGTGAAATTTCGATGAAATTTAGACAAAAAAAAAATCCTTGATTACAACTCGAAACTGGGGGTTTATATCATTTTTCATATTGGAAGAGCAAAGAATAAATACCTCTAGCACAGGCACGCACCATATCTCTTGACATATGCATGTCGTGCCATCTTCATTAATTACCAGAACCACGAGTCCACGACGGAAACTATGCACGCTCGAGCTATCATTTTAGGAATCCATCCTTACCTATAAAGATAGAGACGTACGGTCGATCCACCCTGTTCCTAGCAGTGCCCGGAGGTGTGTCTGGCTTTGGTCAGGGTTGCAGTGGAGTGCTGTGGTTGTACCTCGTGTTTGCACGGGTTTTGTATTTTATTTTCTTCTGCTATTCAATGAAAATAGGACGGCAGTTCTCCTGCTCCTCTTTCAAAAAAAAAAAAAGATGGGTCCGAGCCTTTCGAGTTTCGAGTAGTGGCTTTTGACAAAATTAAGATCTTTGCTCGGAGAAATGAAGAGGCATATATTAATACCACAGCCAGAGCGAGAGCGAGAGAGAGTTCAAATATCTTGAGGTCTTGACGCTCACCGGTGACATTGCCGGTTTGTCCACTGGGGTGCCATTTCGCCGTCACTTATTACGCACAGAAAGCAACACACACAAATCAATTAGCACCACGGCGGCTAGGCACGTGGTTGGATCATTAGCCATGAATCCCTTCTGTCCCCAAGATTTTGATTTCGCATAGAGCTGGCCAGTCATCATCATGATTTCAGCACATATTTAATCGCCGTTGCTATTTCGCATGCGCCTGCGCGCCGGCCAAACGCGCAGGCGCCGTGATGAACCGTTGGATCTTGCATGCGAGCGCTGTCAGCCATTGGATCTTGGGTGTGTCTGGATTATTTCAATAGTTAGCACTCAAATAGTGAAAATTTCACTAAATTTCTATTGTTTTTCCACATTATCATTTATTGGAAAAATATTTTGCGATAGTAGAATTTTTTGCGCGAGGTCTGATCTATTATAGATTTATTTTGTTTTCCGTTTATTATAGATTTATTTTGTTTCTATTTATTATAAATTTTATTTTGTTTTCTATTTTTCACGTCGAGAGATTTTTTGCTCGTATAATTTGCGAATTCGTGCAGGCGCTAGAAATTCCACTAAATTTCTACTGTTTTTCCACATTCCATTTTAATGGAAAAAATGTTTTGCGATAGTGGAATTTTTTTATCCCAGGTGTGCATGCATGTACGTGGCAGGCGCCTGCACAAATGCTGAAAAAGCAGGCGTCTACCTAATAGTGCCTCCCATATTTAATTTGCGACTTGGAAACTCTTACAAATTTGCATGCTAGGTAGGGGCATACGTCGAAGTAATAATCATCAATGCAGAAAAGCAGCACTCTCTGTTTTTTTTTATATGTTAGGTAGATGCATACGTACATCGAAGTAATAATCAATGTGGAGAAGCAGTACTCCCTTCATTTTTTTTATTAAACATGTAGTACGAATGATTTTGTTTAGAAATATAATATGTGCATGTGAATTTATTGGTTTTTTATCCATTCTTATTTTGTATACAATTCTCTATCATACATTATTAACTCCCTCATAAAATGTTTTCACTCACATTTCAAAGACATATTGTATAGCATGGGTAGCATGATCATTTTCTTTTGATTTCACAACTTCGTTAATCTATATGTCAAATTCAACGTATGTCTTACATAAAAAACGAAAGGAGTACTCCAGTACATCGTACACTTGTACGCACGTCTGAGTCGTGGGACCTGAGCATGGTGACGTGCTGCCATGTGGCACGGCATCGTTTTCGCACAATCACAGCGTAGGACGCAGTACGTGTCTACGTGTGCGGCTGTATCGCGAGGAGTTTTTGCCTGGAAAAGGGAGAAGATTACCACTCGAAACAAACTGGGGGTTTAATTCATTCTTTATATTGGAAGAGCAAAGACTAAATACCTCTAGCACAGGCACGCATCATATGTCTTGACACATGCATGTTGTGCCATCTCCATTAATTACCAGTACCACGAGTCCACGACGGAAACTATGCACGCTCGTGCTATCATTTTAGGAACCCACATCCTTACCTATAAAGATAAAGATGTACGGTCGATTCGCCCCTTCTTAACAGTATAAATCATTGTTTTCCTGTTCATGAAACAGTGCCCCTCAATCGGCCGTTCATTCCGTCGGCCTTCCTATATATCCATCCGTCGCTCACCCCCCGCCGGGTAGTCTTGACGGACTAAAACCCTCGACATCGAGTAAATGTAGTCACAATATTATTTACAAAATGCAGTTTAATTGTCTAAGATCATGAGTAAGCGGAGGACAGCGAGTCCATTTTTTCTCGAAAACGTACAACAAGTCCATTTTTATACCACCGTTGGTTTTCATATGTGTGTTGGTTTTAGGACATACATCGTTAAAGTATGGAAACAGTGGCCACAATGTTTTTCTAAATATTTAGATAGGATACATAGGGATCATAGATAGTGCTCAAAAAGTACTTTCACTGTCTTTCAGAAGTATAGACAAATCTAAAATATATTGAATCTTGAGCAGGGACAGATTTAGATTGTTATTAGCATTAGGGTCAAGCGACTCCGATGCTTTTTGGACAAATCCTTGGTGTCTATCGCTACCTTATTAGTATTATATACACACACATAAATTTGTAATTTGAAGCTAAAAACTAGTAATTTAGAAATAATATAACCTAGTGACTTGTTTTTTTTTTCGAGTACACCTATGATCTTGAGCGTATCTATGGTTCACCTAGGTAAGATTTATGTGCATCATTGAATTAAGCATAAAGTGTTTAAATGTACTCATAGTTTAATCCCTAGAAGCAACAGAATGAGTGATTCACAATAGTTAATTTGTGTGTGTGAAAAAATCTTTTGATCTTTCATTTTACTCGATTCAACGACACGTTGATTTTTTATTTTAGTGCATATATCTAATCTATACATATTTAATTCAACAATGCAGTAATCTAGCTCTTAGCCTTGTAGAATATTTTTTCAGAGCATCTCTAACAATCACTACAAAAGACCTAACATTTTCGCCCACTAAATTGATGCTCGACGTCCAGGAGCAAAGCCCACCACCGTAAAACCATATGGTCAAAGGCCCTTGAAGAGGTCCTCTTCCGTAAGCTTGTAGCTGCTTGGCCATGGTACTAGGGCTGCTTCTGTAGTTACATCCATTATCACTAGGCAGCGGTACCATGATTTCTTACAATTTTTAAATGTTACAACATTTTCTATAGATTTAATATGGTCGGCATCCTAGTGGTGGCCTCGAACATAAGACTACATCATTGTCGATGGTGTTGACCTGGCCTACGTGGCCAAAATATGGTCAATGACTTTTGAATGTTGTAGATCATAATGTGAAGGCATGGCCAACCGTTGCAGGCTTACGACCACTTAGTGCCGACAACATGGATAAATGCTTTGATCCTAATTAATATGATCGATGATTTTTCTATTGATTAATTATTTTTTAGTCGACCATGTAAATTGGACGGCCATAGTCAGCCATCGACTATAATTAACTAGAGTCAGTGATTTTTAGGCTATGGTCGACGACTTTCGTCATCGAAAATAGCCACGTTTCCTGTAGTGAATATTAGCTAAAGAAAAGTTCTACATATATAGCTACTCTCTAAAGGGGACTCTAAATAGATGCAGATTCGAATAATCTCTTATAAGACATAGTTATGTTTAACGAAGATCATATCCAAAAGTTATGAGGTATACCTATATGGAGTAGGATATACGCAAATATAGCATCCTTTCCGAGTCTCTAATTTTTGTGGTTTTTTGAGAGGTAGCCACTCTTGTTGGAGCGATAATTTGCAACAGCAAGAAGGGTCAAAATCACAGTTCAATATCATGTACCGGCCAGTATGTAATCTGCCTATCATACTTTTTTGCCTCTCACTAAGGAAATATGTCAATCTTCGCTTGCGTTCGCTATGCATGTAAAAATAAATAATTATACAATAGTGTGTTGGTGTAGTCGGCAGAAATCGTGGTCTAGCTGGACCATCCACCGTGGTGAACAGAACTCGAAATCTTGAACCTGTTCGCCTGTATCAGTCCGGATTTAAATGACCGCGGACTACACGGTGTTGCAGGTACTGGAAAATACATCAGCTTCTCCGAGTAACCTGAAATAAGAACATGCATAGCTACGCTCGGCTCGGACATGCTTCGGATATGATTTGCAAATATAATATTTTTGACATAATAGCGAATAATCGAGGAATCACGAAGCGCATTATCCATGCTTCTTATATTTTCTTTGCACTATCCCAGCGTCTTCGGGTGTAATCTGCAAATAAAATAATTTTTTTACATATAGCAGATAAACAAAGAAATCATGAAGCCCATTGTTGGTGATTGATAAGCGGCCCATCCCAAGGTGAGCCTTGGGCCGAGTCCGCACCGACCCACGGCGCAGAAGGTCCAAAAGGCCGCCCCTGGCCATCCCAAAGGAAGCGTCTAGCCCGCCAAGGTCTTCCCCGGGCTTGACCAGGTCAAAACCACGCCCCCAGCGGTAGCACGCACCTTCCGGGCAATCCTTAGCCCGGGAGAGGGTCCCGCGGGTAGTCCGTCTGTCCGTGGGCAGGTGGCGATAACTGTCATGTCCCACCACGCTTTCCCCGGTCTTGACCGAGACGAACTGTGCCTCCCCGGGAACCCGCAACCCGGGAAGGAGCACGCGGGTAGCTCGGTTTGTCGTTTGCCCCTTTGGCAGGCGGCGACGGTTGTTACGCTACGCGACGCCCCCAACGGGTGGCGCGAGGAGGCAGGAAGCAAGATGGAGAGACGAAAGCAAAGGCAAAGGGGATGATTCTGCAGTAGAAGTTCCCCCTGAAAAACGCTACCTTATCAAGGAAGCCAACGATCGAAGCGGAGATCGTGGGAGTCGTGCCCAAGAGGGGCGTAACTGCCCCACCTTTCCGTCAAATCGAATTTAATGCTCAGGCTTTGGCTCCAGCGGCTCCAGGAAGCCCCAGCGGAATCTTCCCGCGCAGCGCGTAGGAGGTAATTTTCTCTAAACCTCAGACCGGCACGCCACGCGACCCGCTTGAGGCTCGGGGCTGGCTATTGGTGGTTGATAAGCGGCCCATCCCAAGGTGGGCCTTGGGCCGAGTCCATACCGGCCCACCGCGCAGAAGGACCAAAAGGCCGCCCCTGGCCGTACCAAAGGAAGCGTCTAGCCCGCCAGGGTCTTCCCCGGGCTTGATCAGGTCAAAACCACGCCCCCAGCGGCAGCACACACCTTCCGGGCTATCCTTAGCCCGGGAGAGGGTCCCACGGGTAGTCCGTCTGTTCGTGGGCAGGTGGCGACTACTGTCATGTCCCACCACGCTTTCCCCGGCCTTGACCGGGACGAACTGTGCCTCCCTGGGAACCCGTAGCCCGGGGAAAAGCACGCGGGCAACTCGGTTTGTCGTTTGCCCCTTTGGCGGGCAGCGATGGTTGTTACGCTACGCGACGCCCCCAACGGGTGGCGCGAAGCTGGCTCGGTCCAGTCAATGCTATTTTGGGGATAAAGCGAAAGTGCTTTCTCCCTAAAGTACGTTTGTCCCCTGAATCGGCATGTCAAGACAAACATGTGCCCAGTACTAATCTGAACAGCTTCTCCCTGCAGGCTCCGGACCAGACAGAGCCTCGGAACGAGACAAGAGTACCGCCACTAAATCAAAGACCAGCGCGGGGCCCGCCGCATCAGCTCCAGGCGACCCGCCGCGCCTATAAAAGGAAAGGCTCCGGATCCAGTCGAGGCCAGGCAGTTTCAGGTGATTCAAGCCACCCAAGCAACACACGCATCCGAAGCTTCCTTAACAGCAGCCGTAGTCCTTAGTCGAAACCCCCTTGTAAGCTCAGGATCGGTGCCTTTAAGCCCGGTCTCGGCACCTCTGTACCGTTTTCCACCGTATAATCAACAAGAGCTGGAGTAGAGCTGTTACCCGGCAGTGGGGGCTCGAACCAGGGTAAATCGCTTGTGTCTTCACAGTTTGTATTCCTTTCTTTCTTCTTCTTCCCCTGTTCTTTCTCTCACCGTACAAAGGACCTGTACCCGGATTGCCAAGTCGCACCAGGCCCTGTCCAGGAAGACCGCATGGCCTGAGCCCCGTAGGCTCGGCAGCCGCCCCGGGCTGCTAAGAAGGGTGGTCGTTGGGCCTCACACCAACTACAAATTCGTCTACCGGTCTGTGGACCCGCTGACCTTCAGGGGTGCGTTTCTCAGACACCGACACACATTATCCATGCTTCTTTGTATTTTCCTTTTATACTGTATATCAACGGCGTCTCTGGAGTATAATCTGTAAATAAAATATTTTTGACATATAGCAAATAATTAAGGAATCACGAAGCGCATTATCCATGCTTCTGTATATTTTCTTTGCGCTGGCTCAGCGTGTAAATGAGGGGTTCTTCTACTGCTTGACTGCATTTGTCGGTTTTATACCCATTTATCAGATTAGGTGGAATCTGGGGACTAGATTGAAAGGGGCATCAAATCCGGGAGAATTGCCGATTTGCCCCGAAGTACACTGGCCTTTGCCAATTTTCCCAAAGTTCGTTAGCCTTTGATGATTTGGCCTAGGTGGGTTTAACTCTAAACAAAACTTGAAAAACTTACAAATCGGTCCTTAGAAACCAACAGGCGCGAGGGGATCTTTCGCGCGGCTGGTCGCGCGCAGGCTGGGGCGGGCGCCGCGCGCGTGGAGGAGCGCGTGGAGAGGAGCAGCGGAGCCCGCGCGTGGAGAAGGGGCGGCGCCGCGCGCTTGGAGGAGAAGCCGAGGGCGGCGCCGCTCGCCCCAGCTGCGTGCGAAAGATCCCCTCGCGCCTGTTGGTTTCTGAGGACCGATTTGTAAGTTTTTTCAAGTTTTATTTAGAGTTAAACCCACCGAGGGCAAATCATTAAAGGCTAACGAACTTTGGGCAAATTGGCAAAGGCCAGTGAACTTGAGGGCAAATCGGCAATTCTCACATCAAATCCCCATCTCTTCACCATCTTCCCTGTACTCTTCTTCTCCATCTATACCCACACATCTGCAGAGAGTGAGGAAGAGGGCGACCCACAGGGGGGCGCCGGCCCGAGACGGCATTGACCAAGGGCGAGCCTGCCGGGGGCGTGCAGACCCGAGGAGTCATCGGCCAGGGGCGGCGACACTTAGACTGTTAGACATACGGCGGTGAAAACTTGGCGTGGTGCGGGTCTGGTCGCCGGGCGCGGAAGAGACTTGGCGGCGCACGGGTCGGCGTGGATCTGGGCGCTGAGGAGGTCCCGGCAGCGTGGAGAAGATACTGGTGCTGGGCGCCGTTGCTGCCGGCAGTGGATGTGAATGCAGGTGAAGAATATGGTGATCTGTTCCGTCGTGCCGAAGAGCCATCCTTGCCAAGTTTCGATATGTGCATGTTCATGGATAGGAAAAGAGCACACACGCATGGCATTGCCTTCATGCTAGCTGCAGCTTACATGAGAATTAGATAACAGTTGCATACGGGTAGGATGGATCAGATGCATGCCTGATTTCCACACGTCATTGAACAGAAGGCAACTAGCGAACTGAACTGCTCCTGGAAAATAATATAATCAAACCTAGAAACAGATCTGAAACCTTTCATCATCCTCTTAACTTGACCTGCTCTTTATTTTCTTTCTTTTGATGTTGATGAACAGCCTGGTGTGTCTCTGCGTCTTCAATCCGCGTGTCCTCTGATCAATCTCCCTGGCTGATAAGATAACAGCCGTACCAATCTTTTCGGCAACAAAGTGGCTGGAGATAACATAACTTACGTGCAGATAAGCTTAGTACACATTTTTTACTTCCTGGTTCTAGAAGAAACCCGTACAGATAAAATTGAATTCTATTAGGATTGAAATTTTACCGTCCAAGTGTCCAACAATACCACCTTGCATCCATAATCCATCCTAGTTTAACTGTCGCCTCCGGCTATATATAAATTAACCCAACCCCAACCCCAACGGCAACGGCAACCACCAAGTAGTACGTTCACTTGCCTCCTCTACTTCTAAGGTCCTCCTCAACGGGCATCCCACCGACACCATTTTCCACTGTCGTGGCTTAAACTAGATTAAAAGAACATACCAAATCAATTCATTCTACTCCTAGGTACGCTAATTAAATTTTTAAAGGAGTATATTTTTACTGTCTATTGATTTCTCATGATCTCATCAACCCTAGGTACGCTATACGCAACCTTATTTTATTTAGTGGTGGTCACGGTAGATCCGATCTACTCGGGTCTGCTACTCTGCGTCTCTATTTTAGATTATTCACCACACGTCCACATGCTCGCCAGGTGAGTAAGTGATTAATTAATTTTTGATGATTAATTAGATTATCGAGAATTAAAATCATATTATTATCTTATTAATCTAGTCTTTGGTTGTCGACATCATGCCACCAAGGAAATATCCATCTGATAGCGAAAAAAGAAAAAAAAGAAAACAAGCGGATGATTTTATAGAATCACAGAAAGGAGCCATGCATAAATATATTATTGGATGACATCAATATAGATGCCATAATTGATGATTTTGCATCTAGAAATGTTAGAAGACATTTCTAAGATGACCTCCACAATTATTTGAGGTAAAAAATCTTACTTGTACTTTTACTTTTATTTGTCGGTATAATTTGTACAATACATTGAATGTTGTTTTTTTAGTTGGTATATGGTATTATAAAAAAAATTTAATACTTATGTTAGGGGCCTCCATCTACGATTTCGTCCCGGGCCCCGAAAAACTCAGGAACGGCCCTGGCAGACCCGAGGAGTCATTGGCCAGGGGCGGCGACACTTAGACATACGGCGGTGAAAACTTGGCGTGGTGCGGGTCTGGTCGCCGGGCGCGGTCCGGCGCGGAAGAGACTTGGCGGCGCACGGGTCGGCGTGGATCTGGGCGCTGAGGAGGTCAGCGTCGGATGTGAGGCGGCCGACGTGAATAGGTCCCGGCAGCGTGGAGAAGATACTGATGCTGGCCATCGCCGTTGCTGTCGGCAGTGGATGTGGATGCAGGTGAAGAATATGGTGATCTGTTCAGCATGCGGCCAGCTGGGGTGGATATCTGCATGTTCATGGATAGGAAAAGAGCACACACGCATGGGCGCATGGCATTGCCTTCATGCTGCAGCTTAGATGAGAATTAGATAACAGTTGCATATATACGGGTAGGATCAGATGCATGCCTGATTTTCACACGTCATTGAACAGAAGGCAACTAGCGAACTGAACTGCTCCTGGAAAATAATATAATCAAACCTAGAAACAGATCGGAAAGGAGTATGAAGGGATTAACCTTGCATCATCCTCTTAACTTGACCTGCTGCTCTTTATTTTCTTTCTTTTGATGTTGATGAACAGCCTGGTGTGTCTCTCCGTCTTCAATCCGCGTGTCCTCTGATCAATCTCCCTAGCCGATAAGATAACAACCGTAGCAATCTTTTCGGCAACAAAGTGGCCGGAGATAAGATAACTTACGTGCAGATAAGCTTAGTACACATTTTTAATTTTCTTCCTGGCTCTAGAAGAAACACGTACAGATAAAACTGAATTCTATTAGGATTGGAGTTTTACCGTCCAAGTGTCCAAAAATACCACCCTCCATCCATAATCCATCCTAGTTTAATTGTCGCCTCCGGCTATATATAAACTAACCCAACCCCAACCCCAACGGCAAACGGCAACGGCAACCACCAAGTAGTACATTCCGAGCAGCTGCTAGCTTAGCTAGGAGGCTAGGACTAGGACTCTAGGAGCACTACCACTGCGATGGCGGAGGAGAAGCACCACTTGTTCCACCACAAGAAGGACGAGGAGGACGAGTCATGTGATTTTATTTTGTAGAATACCATGTTATCATGGCATATGACAAGAGGCCGAGATAAGCCTAAGAAATCCTTGTTCGTATAACTTCGTATAATGTTCTGCAACGTCGTCACCTACCAAACGCCTACTTCTGCCAGCTCTGTATGCGTAACCTGGAGACCCCTGAGCATCTCTTCCTCCATTGCGACTTCAGCGTCTTCATTTGGTCTCGACTAGCTACACTCACCAACTCCCCCTCCCTCGACCCGTCCACCTGGAATCAGACCTCTACCTTCCAAGCTTGGTGGGACGACATCCTCCAGGACAGACCATCGCGAGGCAAGCTCTCAATCTTAGCTGCGACCATCTGGCACTTGTGGCTTGAGCGAAACAACAGGATCTTCCGTGCAGCTGACCGCCCCCGAACCATCTTCCTCCAACAACTCACTGATGAGCTGCGGCTCTGGGCGGCCGCAGAAGCCAATTTTGTAATTAATTAGAATATAATCTTATTTTCACCCTAGGGGGGAGGGTCCCATCCCCCCACATGTAATCTCCTCACTTTTGATTAATAGATGGCAGTTCTCCTGTCCCTTTACTCAAAAAGCTTAGCTAGGAGGCTAGGAGCACTACCACTGCGATGGCGGAGGAGAAGAAGCACCACCACTTGTTCCACCACAAGGACGAGGAGGCCGAGCCGCCCGACGCCGTGACGGAGGAGAAGCAGCACAAGAACAGGGAGCACCTCGGCGAGGCCGGCGCCGGCGCCGCCGGCGCCTTCGCCCTCGTACGCACGCACAACATCTACATGTCTTGTATATTGTATGTGCCGTGATTTTGGCGCCATGGATGCATGATTTGATCAGTTTTTTTGCTTTTTTTCTTGGGGGTATATATATATAGTACGAGAAGCACGAGGCGAAGAAGGACCCGGAGCACGCGCACAGGCACAAGATCGAGGAGGAGGTGGCGGCGCCGGCGGCGGTGGGAGCCGGCGGCTTCGCCTTCCACGAGCACCACGAGAAGAAGGAGGGGCACAAGGAGGCCGAGGAGGCCGCCGGCGAGAAGAAGCACCACCTCTTCGGCCGAGACTGAGAAGACCGAAAACTACCACCTCATCCTCGTCGTCGTCACTCATCCATCCATCATATCGATCAGTCATGCATCACCATTCACCACCATCGTTGCTTTGCTTTGCTTTGCTGCCATATAGTTGCATACTTGATACTTGCATCCCTCTCTCTCTCTCTCTCTCTCTCTCTCTGACTGATGTGTGTTGCTAAATAAGGGAGCCGGCCTTGTTGCTGTATGTAATTAATCCATGATTATCTGCGTGTTTTACGTACTGCTATGAACGTTTGTAACTTTAATTTCATCAGTGATCAAGTATGACTGGTTTCAGTGGTTTGCATCTTTTTACTATCGCCTCGCGTTTGCTTAAGCTTTCGTTCAGTTTAGTTGCGGTTGAATGACTAGATGTTTGTAACTTTTCAGCTTCTCATAGTCCAAAAGCCATAGGGCAAAAAGATGTGGGATTGAAATCTAAAGGTCGAGAATCAAAATTAATGATGACAAGACAGGATTGATGTGTATTAGATAGAGTTAATCTGGCTGTCATACTTTTTTGCCTCTGACTACGCAAGGACACCCTGAAAGTATGTACAAATAACATATTAACATGTTAGTTGGGCTCCATTTTTCTTATAAATAATTAAAAAGTTTGTTGGCCCCTGGGCATATCTTGGTTAAGACTAAATAAAACCATTGTTAATCTATTAACATGCGCAAATAAGTGTTACACTTTGATCTTTTGCCAACAAAAATAAATTGCAGTTTTATCACATCTCGCTTTCGTAGCTCAGTTGGTTAGAGCACCCGTTTAGTAAGCGGGAGGTCTTGAGTTCGACTCTCAACGAAAGCAAGTTTTTTTTTTTTTGGTTTTTGGCACGAAACTTAGCTCCACATGACAGCAAGTAGTTTTTTTTTTGTTGTACTTTGTTTTGTCACGAAACTTAGCTCCACATGACAGCAACAATAAAAAAAATATGTTTTGAACAAATTGCTGCTGAATTTCGTTTGACAACACAGAAGTAGCTCATGAAGACCGCCCAAGGCCATAATCGGTGGTTTTCGAAGATCACTGGTACTCGTATCTTCTTAAAAATCTATTTTTATTATTATTATCCTCAGCCTGCAGCTGCTGAGATCTTCAGAAAAGTTTTAAAATCTGTTTTTATTATTAGTACTATAAGCCTAAGCCCTAAGCGGGGTTACTAACTTACTATGACGTCTTGAGAAGTGTTTTTCCTAACTTCCCATTGTAGTAGTACCTGTTCATAGCTACTCCAACTGAAATCAAATTGACAGGCACATCAAGTTTGGCTATGTAAGCATCAATGTTTCCATTGGAATAACCAGGTAAAAAGAACTACATCGCTAATCCGCTATACATTTTGATAAAACTCACAAAATTTGCATAGACTTTGCAGCCTTAGATTTTTTTTTCCACCAAGTTGGGAGTATAAACACATCACGTCATTCTAACTGGGTACATTGTTATAATAACATGAGATCCATTTCCATCCATAGTATGTCCAAAGAATGCCCTGGATCTTCCTTCTTATCTTGCGCAGCAGCACCGTCAGCAAGATCTTCACACATAGTTTACTGAAGCTTTGGTGCTTTGAGGAGATATACACCCCGCACTAAACCTTTGCCAACATATCCAACCTCCTTAAGGATAGATATTGGATCTGGTATGATTTCATCAGCCTCATTTCTGCGACGCTTCTGTGATATGTAAAAATTGAATCAAGCTAAATACAACTGCCGACAAGATAAAAGAATATATGCATGATAAAATGTTTAATAGCATCCAAGATTGCACAGGACGGTGTAACCACACCTAATTGTTGGGTAAATAGGAGCCCTTCATAAAAAAAAATTGTAAAGAAAGATGAAAGTAAGAGCCAATCTTTTAAGGCTATTGGAGCAATACCTTTGAGTTCTCCCATGTAAGACCAACCACATCTCCTCCAACAGAGTCATACCACAGCTTGAAGGTTTTGGGGAGTGCACACTGTAAATAAACACCATTTTACTTCCAAAGGAATAGATGCATATAGTTGCATGAAGTCAATAACTTGGATTTTACCTTTAAGTCTCTCAGAAAGTATGCAGTTGGGTCAAAATTTACCAAAAGTTTTTCTCTCGCATCGTGCAAGCTTTCCACAGCACCTTTGAGTGGCATATAAGGGTGGAAATCTTTACTAGGTTTGCCCCAAATTATCAACTTGCCTGTAAGAGGTTGTAGAAGTTTATCTGTATTTGAATAAATACGATGTAGGAACATATGTAGAAGTTTATCTAAACAAGAACTGAGTTCTGGTCAGCAACTATGAAACTAATTTCTACTAATTGCAGAAGTGAAATAACATATGGCAATGAGGGCAAATATTTCTATGATAAGTGAACTAACCATTAGGAATTTCAGCCGGGAAAAGCACATGGTGAGGACGACAAAGCTTCTCTTGATGGAGGAGAACAACGGCATCATAATTGCTTAAAGGTGTTCGGAATAGGCACTACAGTAAATGAAGACCGTAGAGTGAGAAAACTAAACGAGATAGAATAACTATTCAAGTGATGACACAAAAATATTACCTCCCATGTGTATTGGCCTGACTGATCATCAAGTATAAGATTTGTCAAAAGTTCTGCGCTGCTTTTAGCATATAACGCCATCCGTTTAAGAACCTATGCTCAATGAAATGAGCAGTAATCATCCCATATTGCAAGGCAAAGCTCAACACCAGAACAGGGAGAGACAATTTGCTGATGTACTAGAAATGAAAATATATCTGCACCCTTTCAACATTTTCTACTTCTGGGTTTATCTTTAATCTATATGTACTTGAGTTATGTGTCTCAACATTTTCTACTTCTGGGTTTATCTTTAATCTATATACTCAAGTTCTGTGTCAGTAATCATCTTTTTGGTGCACAAAAGAAAAATCGCGTACCGACTTGCTTGGTGAATGTTTTGTCCAAGCTTCAGATGCTTTATCATATGATGTAGCGAGAAACATTGCCGCCTCTATATCATGAGGATTTTGCTCATACGTTTGCCTACTTAGCATGAAGTTTTCCTGCAGTTGTATCTTGTCAGTACAATAGAAAATTTGGTTAATTCAAAATCAAACACAAAAGAGAGAACCAACGTTGATCTCCTTCTCATCCTTCAGGTTAAAGTCATTATTTATGTCGATGACCATCGGCGAAAAGGTCCAGTCAAAACTAGATAGCAATCGCAGAAACCTGTCATTATTATTATAATAATTGGTTAGATGAAAATTTACAGCTTTTATGAACATGCGAAGTTTATAAAAGAAGTATAACCAGCTAGTGAAATAATAAGAAGGTATTATTGAAATTAACAAATAACTAATAACTTGATGACCTTATAATGGCATATTCAAGAAGGTGCTAAGCAAAAACAAATCTGTTTCTTTCTGTCACATTGGTCAGATATGTTAATTTTGTAGCATTAACAATACAGCTATCTAAACACCTAAGCACCTGTTTTTAGGTGTTTGATGATGTGGTTACTCACTATATTCTCTCTTTAAGTATTCATATAAAAGCATTTTGCGTTGCACATACCCTGGTATAACAATTAGTTGTATGAAAGTAGGCGTAAAGATTCTGCTATACTGGAACAGGTGCAACTTATAACCAGCAATAGGTCATTTTTCAATGTATATCTCAAGGTATGATGTTGTGCTGCATTTGCATTGAGAAAGCAGAACATGTTCTTACTCTATGAGAACAGTGATAACACTACTATATGTGGATTTAATTGTAGGTGTAAGGCATGGTTTCAAATGGATTTTTGAGAGAGAAAATTCTTGTGTTTCTCATTGGATAATAATGGGATTTTTCTAACAAACTTCTTTGCTTCCATACTTATTGAGAGGTCAAGACTTACGACTACTAGACAAACTTTTTCCCGCAAACAAGTCATGAAAAAAGATAGTCGGTATTTATCTCTGTCTGTTCTTGCAGGAAAAATTATAATGAAGCTGATAAAGCAATTAATAGGAAATTGTATGGAAAGCTTCAGATTTGTACCTAAGAAATCCAGCAACCCGTGAAGAGGGCGGATGGAATGGAAATGGCTTTAAAAATAGGTAGGCAACCACCAATTCAACAGCCTCCTCTGAGATAAATGGAGAAAATAGATGTGCAGAGATCCATCTTTTTGCTAGCCTTCAAAACAAAGTTTATATGCAAACATGTCATGAGTATACATATAACTTACATTTTAAGATATGAATTGTTTAACTAATTTTTTTGAATCATTGACATTTACCTAACTACAGGTCCATACGCCTGGTAACGACCATGCAAACCATTAATCATACTTGAGTGCTGGCTCCGCAAAAAGAGTTCCTTGTCTTCTGATAGAGTATGTTGTGTGTTGCCATCTCCAGCTGTGAGACAACGAAATAAAATTATAGAACTTCGTATTTCTGTACGAGGCCAGCTAGAAAATATAAAAATTACTTGCATATAATATGTGAAACTAACCTTGCTTTGGTACCAGCAAACCTCTTTCATGAAATATTTTAAGCAAGAACGAATATCCAGATGTAAGAACATTGACCTCATCTTCACTAGCTGTAACAAGCATTCCTCGATCCTCCAGGCTGAAATAACACCAATCAAGTCACTGGAGTGGAAACATAATTTAAGCAATCAAAATTTACTTAAATCCTCACATACCTTTCACCAATTCTCAAAAGAAATGCATCCTTTGTCTTCTTCATGGCTACATGATCCAATGGCCAGTTACCAGATCCCTCAAGCTTTTACAGAAAATTAATAAAATTAATAGGACAAGAGAATAGATTCGTGAGGGGAAAAAATCCCACAGTAAGGACTGACTAACAGATATAGCTAGTGAGCAGCCCAGCAAGTCAAATGCAAGTTGTGATATAACACAACCTAACAGGTTATATGCTTATACCTGTATCATGACTTCTAAAGAGCGAACGCAAGTTGCTGTAAACTTTGGTAACCTCTGAGAATAACTCTTTTGATATGCCAATGGATGAGGTTCGGGAGGAAACACAGATGTGTGTCTAAAAGCTGACATAAGAAAGGGTGAAATTGAAGGAAATTGTCACATCTAATGAGGAAAATAATGAAAAAAAAGAATATTAAAAAATCCTGTCCAACCTGAGTCTAGAGGTTGCACGGTGGATATTTTAAGAGGAACATTGTCCAACAGACGCAGGTGCTTAGCCAAAGTATCAAAGGCTTCGAACAAAGCTCCAGAAGATGAGACTGGATCTGCATAATTCCAATTAAGAACACAACCAAGGACACCTAAATCACCAGATTGAAACCTCAAAAACCTACCTTGATCACCAACCAAGAGGCAAAAGTCAAGCTGATCAACAACATGGATCATATCTTCCTTCTGCAATGACAAATGCTTGATAAGCACGTAATCAGTAATTCTTTTGATAATTGTGTGTTTCTCCCAAGATTCACATTCCCACACTGCAGTTTAGAAAGAAGCATTCATTAAGAACTGTATTAATTCAATTTGTGCATGCTCTTCAAAGGCAATGAGAGAAAAAAAAATATAATGCGACAATTACCTGTGCTTTCAGCAATAGTTCCATCTTTAAATCTCCTAAGTTCGGCTTTCTTCCCCCAGAATTTCCTAAATTTAACAGCCTTGGGATACCAGAACAATGCATATGAGTGTCAGATCGCAACAATTATAGTTTATCATTAATTGTAATCTATAAAAGGAAAATACCTCATCACGATTTTCAGGGTTTGGACCAATATCTACAAGACGAAAACTCTTTTCCGATGAGCTATGCATTATGCCAACAAGCAGGGGGCTGCTCATAAATTCTGAAAAACCCTGTACATGTGTGCTTTATCACTAAATTGAAAAGCAAAGAAAGACAGACATTTATACTTATGTCACATACATCCATTATATTCCAGTCAGAAGGTGTGCTTCTCCATAGGACACGGATCATCTTTGTTCTATCTGTAAGTCCTTGTTGCAGCAAGGACTGGACATCTTTTTCAATTACTCTCCAGGATTCATCATCCAAGCAAAAGCTTAATGCAGTAACTTTAGAGTTCCCCTTCAAGTTTATCCTGACGGTAGCAATATGAAGTGAGAACTTGATCAGAATCTTAGGGTATGCTCAGTTCTAGTAAAGGTATCCCCCCACCCCCCAACACACCCACACACACGCACTCCTTAATGGTAGGGAAGGGTAACACACTTGGATGAGCAAAGGAACCAAGAATGCCCTTAGCTACCATCATTCTTAGGATTGGAAAGCTAATAAAAAAAATCATAATTTGCAAGCTAACAGGAAGTTCCCAATTTGGAAAATATATACTAGTTAGCTCAGTGTCACACCGAAATGTGCAAACTGGAGTACATAGAGTTTTGGAACAGATATATCATATATGAAAGGAACAACTATCTGTGTGTTACGAAATCACACACACAGGTGCAAGCACAATGCCGGCCAGCATGTGCTACTTAGCCCTTTAAGATCGAGGTTCCAGTTCAATTCCAGTTTCAAAGTGCATAACACAACGTGCACGCAATTGATGCATCATAATCATAATTTTCTTAATATAACATACCTCAAGCATGAATCAAACTTAGCACCAAAGTCAACCTTGGTCATAAAAAGCTCTTCAAATCCACCATCTCTGCATCTATCAAGGCAAATACGTGCGCAAGCTGCCTCATCTTGAAGCTGAACATCAAAGCGTCATTAGATTAAGGCCAAGATATAACAGTTCAACTTGAAAGAAATCTGCAAAGCCTTATTACAAATGTGGAGCATATTTCTGAACATAAAAAGTCAAAACAACTCCACTAAACTTCTTTAAGGATGGTTGGATCATAACGCACTGTTGTTTATGTGAGCAGATATGCACAAAATATGAATAACACAGAGAAAATGAAGCTGAGTGTAAAAGTAACTGATGGTCATAGCGTACATTCATAATACCTCTAACAAAGCTGACTTTGTCATCCGAAATGCCAGATTTACATGGCCAGATACATCACAAATCACAACATCGAATGTTTTCAACAAATGAGCAATTTCCTGAAAAATCATTCAATCAGAAGATCACAAGTATGAGAAGGATAATGGAACTATTCAATATTGCTGTAGTAATCATTGTAACTTATCAGTTATCATGCGCGCTGATTCCAGAATAATGCATCATGCACCAAGAAACTATACTAGATCTCCTCATACTCAATTCCAGGCAAGGGCACACTGGTTACCAATGGAGGAGTATAACAAGCTAAGCATGCCTAAGTATGAGATGGTAATCAACATACTCTATGGAAGCTGATAGAAACACTAATATATTTTTTATGCCACTCAGCTATATATTACATGCGATAGATTGAAATACCTCCTTGGTAATTGCATGCTTCTTCATTGACTGAACCACCAAGCCCTTTGCCCAGGCCTTTGAAGTTGCTGCAAGAACACATAGATGCTTCAATATGAAAAAAAAAATCGGTAAATATTTACGTAACATTAAGTTTTTCGTTGCCTGGATGTACCCAAAAAATTGATTACAACACGGAAAATTTGTCTTGTGGTCATTGATCTCTTAATTATGCTTCCTCCAGAGTCCACAGTAAGAAACGCGAGGATGACGGATATTAAGTATCCATTTAGGCAATCATGTGTATATATTGAAGTTCGTTGACGTGCCCAAACCTGCAATTGGACCTAATTAGATTGCCCTCCAGGGGAGAAAAGAATAGGTACAGCAACCCTGCTGCATTGTCAAGTATAAAGTGTGATATCTGTTAAACGGGTCACTGCTTCATTCCAAGCGTTACTGCTTAATAACAACTTATAGCTGAACACAACATAAACCCACTATAATTGGGTGGACGTTTGATCCTTCTGTTGATTCTGTAAGAACTAGGATTCAGGATGAACCACATACTTTTAGCAAAATCAATGCCTCTTGCAAGGATTTCCAATCTGCAAAGGTGCTGCTGATAAATTCTGCATTTTCCTCTAAAAACATATCCTCCAATATGCTATTATTGTATTTTGGTGTGGGTAGGTTTATGCCATCTGCAATGCAAACCCGCATCAGCAACTATATTTCTACACTCAAGGCCAAAAGAATGGAACAAAACCAGTCTCATGATACCTTTTGCATATGCACGGACGTTGTTTCTTGCTGATAAATTCATCTTTGAAGCATTGAACAAAGCAGTCGCAGTCGGGATTATCCTGAGATAGAAACCAGGAAGTTCTGCAATTTCTGCTGCTGCAACAGTGGAAGTATTGAAAAATGAGATGAAGGAAAAGCAATGACTAAATTACTAATTATATGCTCAAGAAATGGTTTCAAATGCATAATGAGGTGCGAAAACGAAGTAACTTGATAGGAGAACAACCTGGATATACATGAAGAACAGGCTTCCGTGACTCATCTTGGAAGGTAGACCATGAAACCTTACGGATTAATGGAGAACTACTCAAGCTCTTCCTAACAACACAAAGGTAAAGACACCTCTTTGCATGGTACCGGTGATTCAGGAAATCCTTTTCATGGAAGCATTCCTATATAAAAAAAACCAAAAAAATTACTAAAGAACACTTCATGGTCAATTGGTCAATGACCTGATAATACACAATATTTGTGAATAGCATATTAGCATGATAATTTTTTTAAAAAAAAATACGAACTAGATCCCAGTTCACATTAGGGATGCAACATTCAACAAATTCATGGAAATGGGCCATTTTTTGAATAACAAGAGACATCAGAATTTCTTCCATTAGATTGACAAAGGACCTGATTCCAGGTACAGTGGCCCCGTTGCAATCACAGCAACTTTTGAATTTTGTTTTAAGAATCCAGCATAGCTGAGCAGGCTCCGTAAGTCCGTGGTAATTCTGTCAATCACATACCGCGAAATGCTTTCGAAAGGAAGAAAATTGGTGGCATGCTGGCACGGCATCTGAAGCAGACGCACCAAGCCACCAACCCATTCTTGAGGCAAACAATTACAATTACAATCATGCATGGCAACTATGACGCATACGTACCTTGGGCAAGCGGACGAGGAGGTCGGCGGCAACGTCAGGCCTCGCCACCGCGCCGGCCGCGTGGCTCCCGGAGACCCGGACCACCTCCGGCGGCCGGAAGTCGAATGCCAGCTTCTCGGCGCCCAGTCCCAAGTCTCTCACGAAGCCCGAGGCCGCCTCAGGCGCCACGCGCTGCGGTGGCACCCTCTTGACGAGGTCCGCGACGGCGTCCGCAGCCTCCCCGGCGGCGCGGATGGCGGCGGCGCTAGGCCGTGCCTCCTGCAGGAGCACGGAGAGCTTGTGATCGATGGATGCGTCCACAGCGGCCGCGGCGGCGGCGGCGGCCATGGTGGCTTCGGTGGTCGCCGGCGGCGGGAAGGCCACGCTCGCTGGGGTTTAGGGTTTAGTGAGACTAGGCGGAATTCAATTCACCACCTTCTTTTCATTAGTAAGGCCCACAAGCTAGATCCTGGCCTAGCCCACAAATTGCGAACCAAAACGCCCAATACAAGACTTGCGAATAAACTGCACAGCTGGTTCTATTCCCGCGCAAATACCGAGTAACCGAGCACCTGCTTGGCCGAGGGAAAAATCCATCCGTGCTTTTGAGTGGCTGAGCTGAAAAGTTAGTCATATATGAAGTGTAAAATGGATAAACTGACTAAAAAATAAGGGTTAATTTCACTGGTGCCATTTTCAAACACCCCGAAACCGCGCTTGCCATTCTTCGATCACCTCTCTCAGCGCTGCCATTTCAACCTGCCATCTCTCTCAAACATGCCATTATCAGGGTTTACAGGGCAGAATACAAGACAAATACGAGATAAATACGGCGTTTGTTACAATGATGCGAAAAGACCCTTTTGTCACTACCATCATAACGTTGGATTTATATCAATGTCAGCTACATGACTGCCTCTTTTATAAATACATAAGAGTGACGGATCTACCCTGAAACCCTAAGGCCTCAAAGGCCTACATGGGCCCCAAGGCCGCTTAAGGCCCATCGTCGTTGACAACGTTCCTAGCAGGGAAAACTATCTTCAAGACCCCTCTACAGGTCTTCGGGAATTCGCTTCCATCTTGGGCCCTTGAGGGTTCATCTTCGACCTCGGTTCTTACGCCTCCTAGCCTCGTTCAATGTCCCAAAGGACATGCATACCTTCGGGACCGACTCTATGCATCTTCGGTAGCTCTGCCACAATTGCCATAAAATAGAGAGAGGGGGCGGATACCTATACAACAAATATGAAGAAACAAATATGTAAATTGTCTCTTTTACCCCCTTTTTTCTCATGTCCTGTCTTTTTCCTTTCACAATTTATGCCCAAGCATGTTTCAAGGATAAAAACGCATGGTTCACCTCCTTTTCACCATCTTCTTCCTCAAATCCGATGAGCTTTTGTCATGCTTGTCAGATCTAGACATATAGCTCATCGGACGAGCTTGTTGGAGGAAGATGCACCACATAGGGGGGAGAGAGGAAGGGAGGGAGAGGAGATCTATGCAACTAGCAGAGATGTCGATCGAAGATGAGCATTAAGGGGTTTGAAAGCCTAGGACTGAGTTGACACTGGCCGCCTTTGCCCATTTATCAACAAGATAAATCTATGCAAATCGATGGAGATGGAAGCTATAAACAAGCAACCAAAGCTTACGAAGCCTTGGATTGATCTGGCACTAGCTGTCTCTGCTCGTATATCAAGAAGATGGAAGTGGCAGCGATCACGTGGATTTTTTCATCGGGTTTTTATGAAATTTTTGGGACACATGATCACGTGGTAAAAGTCTAAGGCGGAGCACCAAGAAATCTCCTCAAGCCACCACCGGTCTTAGGCTTGGTGCGTGCCTAGGGTGGAACCTACTTCGTGCATTAGTCGAAACCCTAAACAGCCGAGCATAAATAAGAGAGGAAACAATCTATTATACGCACTTAAGAAAAGAGATAAAAAAAATTATACTATCCTAAATCATGTGTTTATCGTATGATTGTTTTTTATCGTCTACGTTTTAAGCATGTAAAAAAAAAATCTCGAACTGCGTTCAATAACTTGGTTGTTTAACAACGTAGTAAAAAATCACACGCTTTATGCGAGATGCTAAAGAAGGTAGAAAGAAAAGGTGCCGCATTGCCAATGGCATGCGGTCAGTGGCCGCGGGAAGGACAGAATACGGGAATCTTCTGATTAATTCCACCTCCAAACCGACCAATCAACCAACAACCATGTACCCACCACCGCCCCTCGCCGCCGCCGCGCCGTTAACGGGTACGGAGCTCGTCCGTAGGATCCGAACCCACTCTCCGGTCGTCCCCAATCGCGCCCCACCCTCCTCCCCCAATCCACCCACCGATCCGTCCCGCCATGGCTGCGCCCCGATCGCCGGCGGCGGTGCCGAGGCGCTCCGCTGCGTAGCGCCTGGTTCTCGGGGGTCTGTGCCGGCCGGTTGCCTTATCGGATATTGGGGGGGACTTGCTGACTGCCGAGGACCCCGTTCCGGCGACCGCCGGGCGGCATGGACGCCGACGGGCGCCTCGCGCGCGCGCTGGCAGCGTTCGGCGGCGGCGGCGTGTGGGACCTCGTCGATGCGGCGCTCGCCGCCGCGGCGCGCGAGGACCCCGGCGAGCTCCGCGCGCGCCGCGACGGCATCGTCGAGCGGCTCTACGCCGGGGCCCGCTGCAGCAGCTGCGACGCGGCCGCGCCGGCGCCGGCGCCTGCGCCTGAGGCGGCATCCCCGCTCCCGGCCTCGCCGGACGACGAGGAGGTCGACGTGGACGAGCTCGGTGGGGACGAGGACGCCGGCGTGGAGAGCAAGATCCTCGCGATCAAGGACTTCTTGGAGGATCCCGATCAGGTCCTTAAAGACCCCATTTTTACCGGCTTGACACTAGTACGATCGATTTCGCGATTTCGCTCACCATTTCTTCTGTCGCAAACTGTACGCGCGTATGGTTTCGTCACAGTCGGAGGACGACCTTGTCAGCCTGTTGCAGAACCTCGCAGACATGGACATCACCTACAAGGTTCTCCAGGTGAGAAAGATGCTTGTTTTTTCTCCTTCATTTCTTTTTCCTTCGTTTTTCGTTTTTGTTCCCTTTAACCAAAAGAAGGCATAGATTGGTTGGTTGCTTTCTTCGCATAGCTCAGGGAGTGAAAAGTTTTGTGTTTCTGGTTGTGCAGGAGACGGACATCGGCCGTCATGTCAATGGCCTGCGCAAGCACCCCTCTGGCGAAGTGCGGCAGCTGGTGAAGCTGCTCGTCAGGTGAAGAACAAGCAGTGCTGCTAAATTTACGCCATTGGGCCTAGAGGTTTCTTTTAATTGTGGTTTGCTACTATTTGGTGTTTTGTTTGTGTCTGAAGGAAATGGAAGGAGATTGTGGACGACTGGGTGCGGCTGCCCAACTCCAGCGCCGATGGTGGCAATTCGATCATAAGTAAGGCATTGTGTTTAGCTCCAAAGGTTTTTTAGCTTGAATTTGTTTTATATGGCAATTTTGATTCATCTGATTCACGGTGGCAGCTGATGGTGACTCGCCTGAGAAAATTCAAGGCAAAAGCTACCAAAATCCCCAGGTAATTTTTTCTTTGATAATCCAGTGTTGCCTGATGTTTACTACATTATTTTTATTTTTACTTTTATATTGTTTCGATTCGGTAGTTTGTGGCAAGAATGTTCCTGGCCATATTCATTACTCTGCTAGTTGTCAGCTCGCTCTCTCTCTCTCTGTCTCTCTCTCTCACGCGCCCGCTGTGTGTCTCTCTCGATATCTCGTTCTCTGTAGTTTGTTCAGCAACAGAGAATCAACAACACAAAGGAGTTCTGGTGTGTGCAACGAAGCAGCTTTTTTTGTCTTTCTTCTCTTCCTTTTATTCAACTCACACTAGCTGGTTGATACAGCCCATGTAATTTCAGCATGCCATCCTCGTAAACTCATGCCATGAGCACTGCTCTCTCGCTCCATCCCACGAAATCAGGGTCATGCCGCAT
Organism: Raddia distichophylla; assembly: GCA_005191435.1. Classification (NCBI taxonomy): domain Eukaryota; kingdom Viridiplantae; phylum Streptophyta; class Magnoliopsida; order Poales; family Poaceae; genus Raddia; species Raddia distichophylla. Next base: position 1,992,093 of record SPJY01036992.1, on the reverse strand, counting down.
TACACAACAAACCACTATGACTAATACCTGCCACGATCATCGACAAACTGCGCATGAACCCACTCTCACACGGTTAAAAAAACTGAAAAACTTGCAGAAAATAAACAAACGAAACACACAGAAGATTAGTTCACACTAGTTTGTTTGCCTTACACACCACAATCGGCTACATAGTTATCCATGCTTTTATCAGGTATAAGGTATTAGAGAAGAAAGAATGAAAAAAGGCTAACTAAATATAAAATGATTCATGTCAATGGAACTGTTATGGTTTGAACTATGTTCTTTGTCTGCACAGTTTGTAACATGGAAACATCTGCTACTGCTGTGCGTTGCAGGTTTCAGACTTCAAGTATTCTCCCAGCCCACAGAGGCACAGTGAGCTCCCACATCTATTGTTTTAGAGTTTATATATATGTAGAGCTCATAATTTTGAAGACATAATACTGGTACTAATTGAACCTCTATTTCAATGTTTGGGCCTTAGATGGTTTGAGTTCAGAGAGGTTGAACAATAACAATGGGTTTGAGTCGACAATGGAGAAGCGTAGAGCCAGCCCTGCACCCTCATATAACAAAAATAAGCAGAACAACAGCAACAGCTATTCTACCACTTCGTCATCTGCTCCAACTGTAAGTCTAATCATATTATTCTCCCTATTTTCTTGGTTCCATTTGTTATTGCCTACATTATGTACCTGGTTTTGTGTGGAGTGGAATAAGAAAGGTTCCTCCACACACACACAAAAAGTACAACAAGTTCTATCAGCATGGACCCCAGACATTTCCATGTTGACTAAAGATGCCTCAGCAGGCATCACTTATGGCATTCGCATCATGATCTTATCATACAAAATAGTGAAAGAAGGTCCTCATGTGCCTCCTCTAGGGAAAAAATGACCAAATGCTTTTGTGTGCTTCTTGCAAAATAATGTCTACATTCTGAATTGATATTCGGGAATACATTGTGCAGAAAATTATGGGGGAACAGAATGCTACTGCTTTGGATCTTGAGAAGCTTGATTCTGCCAGAAAGAGGCTTCAAGAAAACTATCAAGAAGCACAAAATGGTAATAATTTTATGACGTACTGAATATGGTTACAATGTGCTATGGCATTATGTGCGATTATCTATGCTTCAAATGACACATTATACTTTTACCATTGAACTAACACTGTAGTAGCGTCATGAAAGGAAATGTTTGTAAGCCTTGCTTTTAACAAAAAATTCCATTTATTTTTTTATTTCCACAGCAAAAAAGCAGAGAACAATTCAAGTGATGGATATCCAGGACATACCAAAGCCGAAAAATAGAAATGGTTTCATCCGCAAGGGTGGCGGAGGAGGTGGCTTCCCAGGAAGGCACCGGTGACCCATCGGAGAACCGCCGACACCTAGTGAACTCGCAAAATTTTATTTTCCACTGATAGAAAATAAAATGGAAGGAGGGAAGAATCCATGCTTGTTTTCCTGTGTATACTCTTATTGTGCATTTGCTGTTTGGCTAGCCTCACCTCCAGTCCATTGTAATAGTATTTCCCAGCACATGAGGCCACACATGCGTTTTCTCTGCAGTTTCTTCGAGAAAAGAACAGTTTGTCGGTCATTTTTGCTGTAGTTTTGTCTTAGGAGCTTGTTTAATATACTTATTAGAATGACCTGGTTGGTTAATATCGTGTGCAAAATGATAACCTGTTTTTTCCCTTACTATTACATGCTGTGTTCTGTTCCTAAAGTCGCAAAACTTAAGGTGAAGAAGTCATGAGAAAATTATAGATTACTTCAGGTGAATCCAGATACAAGCAGTAACCATATCGTTTAGATTTTCCCAAAATTAACTCCCAAAATTAACGATTCCATTTGTGGCTACAATACAACCACAGTTGATATATCCTAACTCAGATCGTTATCATTATCCACCCATTCATGATGCAGTTATCATAAGATTTCTTTCTTTGTGCCACTTTCCACGTGCAGGTAGAATGGAAATACAAAGAGCAAGTGTAAGACCACACGGAGGTCACCTTTGTGATGAACATATTGACAAATGACTACGGGATTGATGGTAAAAATAGATTTTGGTAGTTAGATTTCGGGCCGCCAAACCGGGTGCGGTGAGGTTGCCTAGAGAATTGGCCCCATAACTGTGTGTGGTTTCAAATTCATCGGACCATATTGGATCGGGTCTAGTCATCAGCATTACGCTGACCAGCCGGTGCACAATTTCTCATTTGATCTACATGTATTGAATCTTTGGTTTTTCAATTTTTTTTTTTCGGGTCATGGCATGAAGTCAAGTCAGCACTTGTTCTCGAGTTGGACACACGATAAATGCACGAATAGCATCCAATCGTCGATCGGTTTTTCATCATCTTTAGAATTTATAGTCTGTGAAATAACACGATAAATGATTGATTATCGTGCCTCGCATAAGATTTAACACTCTGGCTCGAAATCGCCTTTGGCTCGTGGCCGGCCCGAAGCAGTCGCCCGCGCTCTCCCACGCTCCTACCAAACGCACACCGTCAGAAGCCCTTCTCTTTGAATTTTAGATCATACTCCCTCCGTTCTTTTTTGTTTGACGTCTTTTACATTTGAACACGTATTTCACCATTCTTCTTGTTAAAAAATATGTAAATTCCACTTATTTTGTTGTGATTTGTTTTATCAATAAAGGTATATGTTTGCACTAAAATTTTGAATAAGACGAATGGTCAAAGTCGTGTACAAAAGTTTAAAACGTCAAACAAAAAAAAACAGAGAGAGTATTTTTTTTTTAGAAAATTTTTGGATCATACTTTTTTTTAGACATTTTGTTTTATCATACTTGAATGAACAAATCCATGCTTGTTTGATTCCTTCCGAAGAAAAATGAAAAAAAAAATACACACGTCGATCAACGCCGCCGCCGCCTCCGCCGCCGCCCTCACTCCATCCCCCACCAACCGCCGGGCCACCGCCTCCCCCGGCCATCCCTCTAAACCCGGTGGCACCCCGAACCCGAACCCGAACCCGAACCCACCTAAACCCTAACCCACAACCCCGGCGGCGCGGCGGCGGGAGAGGAGGAGGTCGCCAGAGGGGAGGAAGAAGGCGGGCCGCGCTCGGGTAAGTGAGATTTCAGTCGCTTGATTATTAGCTACGAAATTGACTGAGAGCTCGAGAGAAATCAGGCAACTGAGAACTAGCAAAACCGTTTTTTTATTTAACGCTTTTTACTTTTGAACATGTCTTTTATCATTCCTCTTATTGAAAAAATATGTAAATATCATTTATTTTGTTGTGATTTGTTTTATCAATAAAGGTACTCTAAATATGACTTTTTTTTGGTATGTTTACACTAAGATTTTGAATATGACGAATGGACAAAGTCGTGTCCAAAGGTCAAAAGCGTCAAGCAAAAAAATAGAGGGAGTACTTTTTTTTACAAAATTTTTGGATCATACTTGAATGAACAAATCCATGCTTGTTTGATTCCTTCTGAAGAAAAATTTTAAAAAAAACCACACGTCGATCAAGTCGTGCTCTCATGTACAGCAAATTAGGAAGATGATGTATACCACTTGCAAAACTTGCGTAGGCCGGTCAAAACAGTTGTTTACACGAACTGCTGCGAAAACGGATTATATATGCATGGCCCGTATAATTTTAATCGTGTATATATGCATGTATGTCGTCGTGGGTAGCACGTCCTCGGCACTTCCAGAACAACTTTGTGCAGCCGTGAACCTAATTCTATACGGAGTGTTGTCTTTATTAGTGCTACAAGTGCTATTCCCAACCGCTAAGCCAATGGCTATAGCCAACTGCTGGCTATAAAAGCATCTCCAATGGTGCTAACTATAAGAAAATGACATGGCACTAAGATATAGCATATAGACAATACCTCTAATGGTGCTAGCTATAGTGTTGTCTCTAGAATTAATTTGAGTCCACATATAATAGTGTGTGTTTACCTTGTAATCCACTAGAGACTATCTCTTGGTTAGAGCATCTCCAATGGTGCAGCTAGCTGCTAACTATAAACAAGTGCCATGTCATTTGTATTATAGCCAGCTCTTCCAATGGGTTATCTACAAGGCTAGCTATAACAGATTTTAGTGCAGAACATGTACAGTACACATGGTGATCAGGACTGCATATCATCTATGTGGCCATATATATTTCATCGGTGCTATAGCAATACATGAGCTGCACCACTGGTTAAAAATAATAAAAAAAAAATCACCTTACTATGACACACACACATCCAGCCGATTAAACACATACATGCAGTCAATTAACATGACCAGTTCTCCAGTTCATCAATTTCATCTAGATAACAAGTTCATCCAGATATGCAAAATACCAAAATCACCGTCGAACATGACCAGTTCACCAGTTCATCAAGTCCACCACCATGATCAAGTAAGCAAATATAACTAGTTTACACATGAATATGCAAGCTGAAACATGCTCCAGGATACATCAATAGATTGGCACAAATGATAAGAAGGTACCATATTGAAGCTAGTTGGCTACATGTTTATATGAACCACACTTGGAATTTTTCATCCTCTGCTCAGCTCAGCTCAGGTCATCCTCATCGCGGTGTATATGTACATACACAACCATCACCATATGCAACAGTTCATCAAGCACATACATGAGTAGCACCACATAAAAGCAACATAGATGTAGTAATTATCCAGCAATTTAGCACCATTACAACATGAAAAGATCTTCTGGAACATGCTCCAGGATACATAAATTAGATAGATGCACTAACAGTTCTTGATTCCCAAAAGATGCACTAACAGTTCTTGATACCCAAAAGACAAATGAACCAACAGTTCTCGATACCCAAAAGACAAGTGATCCTAACAACACTTCACCAACTTGTAGAAGAAAAACATTAATTGCTGTTAGTTCTCAATATCTAAACAAAAGAAACATAATAAATATAGGGAAATGGATGCAAGAGCTTACATAATTTTAAAGAACGACTAATTATTTTGCCTATTACCGAATCGATACCAAATATGCTCAACTAAGTCATTTTTGAGTTGAGTATGGGTTGAGCGATTGCGGATTGCGGCATTCCTACGCAGCACATCTTTGAAGCATGCGTTATTGTTAGTGCCTTTCTTCACTTCGGGTGGAAGAACAATAGATGTTCCAAGAGCATAGTTCAGGTCAATGTGATACCTAGCTGCTTCTCCCTCATCTTCCACTATCATGTTGTGCAAAATTACACAAGCTTGCATTATCTTCCCTATTGTCTTCTTGCTCCATAATCGTGCTGGACGACGCACGATATTAAAGTGAGCTTGCAATACTCCAAAAGCACGCTCTACATCTTTCCTTACCCCTTCTTGGGTGTTTGAGAATAGCTTGTGTTCTTCTAATTGTGGAGCTGATATAGTCTTCACAAATACGGCCCATTCTGGATAAATCCCATCAATTAGGCAGTATGCTATGTCATACTGCCTCCTTCCATGAAGCACAATAAAAACCAACCAATCTCTTTATCTTTTGATAGCGGTCTTTAAGATTCTTTACTGTCCTTTTCCTATTGGTTGGAGTGGTGCTATCATAGACTGCATGCACATCACACCAATATTTCTCGTTCCTCTTGCTATTCCCATTGATGGGATCATTGGAATTGTTTAACCATGCGCTGGCCTACATTCAGTAACTTTAGGCTATTAGGTGATATGTGCAGATTTGTAGGTAGTATGTTCAAGTTTTAATCTGGATATGCATTCATAAAGTGGCATATTCAGGTTACTAGATGAGGTTCAAATTACTAATTTACTGCTTATAAAAAAACCTAATTTACTAACCAGTCTCACGTCTTCGTCCGCTGTCCATGACAATCGCTTCTCAGTCCTACAAACATCGCCACTGTCCGTGCCATGTTTAACTTCTGAACTAGATGCATCACAGTGAGTCTTCGAATTATGAGTCGATTCCAACATTCCATTTTGGAGGAAGTTTAGAAAACCACCAGGAGGACTGCAGTCCATATTAAAACACTATAAGATCACTATAAGTATCACTAAGTTCATATTTATAAGCAGTATATGTAATCACTATAAACAATGAATTCAGAAAAAATACACAAGGTATGTCTACAATACCTATATATGTCTAGCGTCCATATTTAAGAAAAAATACATAAGGTAATCACTATATGTATGCACTCTCCAGGAGTGTGTAATCACTATATATATCTGAAATGAAACAAGGGCTTCAATTCTTTGTAGATGGAACAATTCAATTCATATTAGATGGTGGAGAACTACATACTTACATTGTAGATGGAACTCCATGACCGCTCCAAGCCCCATAAGCATTGGGGGCATATGTGGTCTGCGGCGGCGGTGCCATCCACAAGTTGTTCGAGAAGGGGATGCCGGGATTTGTTGGGGCACCCGTCCACTGGTCCTTTGGCGGTGGAGGTGCAAACTCTCGCTTGGAGCGGCTGTTCATCACCGGCGGCCTATAGATTTGGGGCAACATGTCAAACCCTAGAGGGCGCGGAGGAGAAGAGTGTGGGGAAGAAGGGGCCGCGGAGGAGAAGAGCGTGGGAAAGAAGGGGTACTCACCAGCGTGTGGTGGAGAGGCCGACCGGAGGACAGAGGACAACCGGCGGCGTTGTAGATCTGGAAGGCGGTGGAGGAGATCTGGACGGCGGTGGAGGCAGAGAATCTTTGGTTGGCCGGCGACGGAGGGAATCCGAAGGACGCCGGCCCCGAGCTTGCGCGGGAGGAGGAGGATTTTTCCCGCGGGAGGAGGAGCTTGCGCGGGAGGAGGAAGATTTGGGGGAGGAGGAGGGCCGGGATCTTGTGAGGAGGAGGGAGGCTGGCGATAAGGTGGCTACAAGGTAGCGATACCTGCCTCGAAGGGAACTATCGCCCGGCGCCTCTGCGGTCGCTAGCGCCCATCTCTCTCCTCGTTCTCTCCCCTCCACGTAGGATATTTTATGACATGGACCTGCTTGTAGCTAGCTGACTAGGACCAATTGGAGATGCTCTTAAGAGCTAGTCTCTATCTCTCTCCTCTCTTTCTCTCCTCCACATAAGCAAAAAACTGATGTGGAGCCCTTATAGCCAGCTGATGTGGCCCCATTGAAGATGCTCTAATGGTTATGTGGCATATTCACCTCAGATAAAAGCCAGTATCCTCCAACAGTCTGGCTATAGCACGTGCAACATGGGACCCACAAGGTATTAATTTCTTTCTACCCCTGCCCTTCTCCTCCATCGTCTTCCCCGCCGGCCTCACCTCCACCCCGTCGCGGCCTCCCCGTCCTCTTCCCCGCTGCGGCCTCCCCTTCACCCGTCGCACCGTCGTGGCCTCCCCTCCCCTCCACCCCTCCAGGCCGGCGACCGAGGTGACAATGACAGCGACAATGCGCCATGGATCTCCTCTGCGGTGACGGCGCGGGCTTGGATGTGCCGCTGGCGGCGGCGACGACGCTGTGCTGCTCGGATTCAGTGACAACAGCGATGACGGCGCGACGACTCCAACTGTGGTGTAGTGGAGGAGAGAGAGAGAGAGAGAGCTGGAGCAGTGCATCGAGTGGGGTGCTAGTGCCCGGCGCTAGCTCTGGGCGCTCCCTCTCTCTTCCACCTAAGCACGAAATCCTACGTGGAGGGTTTATAGTCAGCTGAGTCAGCCCCATTAGAGATCATCTAAGAGCATCTCCAATAGTTATAGCCAGTAACCGACTATAATGCCTACATGGCACATCCATGTCAGCTTAAAAGTCATCTCTTCCAACAGTTTGGCTATAATCACATACCCCAAAACCATTATGGGACCCACAGGTAATTATTATTTGTTCATTCTTCCCTTCCTCCTCCCATCGTCGTCCATTTCCCCCAAGCCTGCCGCGCCATTGGAACTCTGCTCGTCGCGCCCCCTCCCAGCTCCAAGCCTCCAACTCATCGTCACGCTCCCTCCCCTTGACACCGCCACCACAACCTCCTCCTAGAATCCCGCCGCTGCCTCGCCCCTCCTCGTCACAACACACCCCGCCATCTCTCGAATCCCGCCACCACGTCGCCCATTCTGGTGATGGCACGGCGACAGAGAATCAAGCAGACAAGCGCTATCGATGACGAATCCGTGGTCTGAGGCCTTCCCCACCACCTCCTCCTCGAATCCGTCCGCCGCCCCGCTGGTCCTCCTTAGATCCAACACGGTGAATCCAAGGTGGCTTCTCCAGTGATGGAGCGACGACGACGAATCTGGCGCGGTGGTGAATCATGCGCTGGCGGCGGTGAATCTGGCTCAGTGGAGGCAGATCCAGCGCGTTGTCTACGCCACTAGCGCGATGACGACGAATCCGGCGGGATGGGGGGCGAATCTGCGGTGCAACTTCGGTGGGCACGGCGTCTCCGGCATTGGCATGACGTCTCCAGCGGCGTGTCGTGCGTTGGGGTGAGAGAGAGAGAATGTGTGGCCCACCCCTGCCTCGAACCGCTCCCTGGCGATCGGTGCTTCGTCAAGCGTCGGTGCTAGGTGAAGCTGCCTCCTCTCCACCTTAGCATAAAATCCTACATGGCACCCCTTATAGCCAGCTGACCTGGCCCATTGGAGATGCTCTAATTCTACATAGGCCGCGCGCGCGCACTTATTAGATGTGTTTGTTGGGAAATCAATGACTCATGCCTTTCTCGGCAGCTCCATCTCGTCCGATTCCAAATTTAGGGCATAAATTAACTCTTATATATGTAAATATCTTTACATTGTAATAAAATATTTCCACTCAGTTGCTTAGTGATGGATGTAGCTATTCTTTCGATCTCTCCTCATAAGTACAGGAGTATTGTTGTGTAAAATACCTTTGAGGACATGCACATGTACTTAATGAGAGAGTATGTCACGCTATTAAGCTCCTATGTAGAAAATACTCAATTCCAATGCATAGAAGCTTGCATATATATCTAGGTGCTCAGATGTTGCTACTCCTCTAAAATAGAGATTATGCTAAAAGAGGTGAAAATATAGGAAGTGAATAATGGATTGAAGATAGGATATACAGATCAAAATTAAGAGAGATTACTGGTGATGCCCTAAGACATGTCAACAACCTCACATGGATGAATTTTTGGGGACAAAAGGCAACCATATAATTTTTTCTTCCTCCTGTCTCTCCACTGAATCAATCGCTGCCCGTCACTGGTAGCGACCATTACGTCGTGCCCGGTAAAGCCGCGCCACCATGGCTACCAGCGATGGCGGTGGCGGCAAGTGGCGACGAGCTCGAGTGGGAGGAGAAAGAACCCGATTGTTTTTATAATATATAAGACGGAAAACATGTTAGCTATCTGTAAAATGGATTTTTTTGTACCTTGGAAAAAAGGGATTGTCTTGTCATTAGGCGATTGAGACTTACTTAGCTCTCATCGATTTTCTGAGCCGTAGATCAAACACCTCCATAGAGCACATAAAATATCCAACAAACATCTAGTATGTGAGAAAATTGATTGAGAGATAAATAAGTCTCAGTCACCTGATTATTAACAAAGGTGTGAAAAAAAATAGTGCCCGGGTTCCTCCCAGTTTTGTCCACCCACGCCTCACGTTGCAAGCCAGCTAAAACCAAGGAAGCTAGAAAGACCCTTTCAAATGGAAAAATGGAGCACCCCATCCCTCCACTCCCGGCCTCCTCCTCTCTCTAGCCACCTCCTCCTCCATCCTCTCTCCACCGTTGCATGCCTCCGCGGCCACCCGCGCGAGCCAACAACTATTGACCAGGGTCACGACGAGCCCCGCCATTGCCCCGTCATTCCCCGGCAAGACATGGACGGCCGGACCCAGGCGCCTCACAAGTCCAGCAGCTTCTCGCCGGCGACCACCCGCGACGACACCAGGCCCCGCCCGGAGGTCGACCGCAACCTCTCCCTCGGCGCAGTCCGGCTCGCTGACCGCCACAGCAGGGACCACCTGGGAGTCGCCGCCGTCGCCAGGGAGCAGATCAAGGAGGAGGAGGAGGAGGGGGAGGAGGAAGGCGAATATGGCGGCGCCGGCGCCGGCAAGGACGGGGACGGCGGCGAGCCGGACCTCGCCGCGTTGTCCGGCGAGATCGACGCGTTCATCTCGGGGCGGGATCACGGCGACGAGGCGGTGAGCATCCCGGAGGCGACGCTGGAGAGGTTCGCCGCCGCCGTCGAGCGGGTGGTGTCGCAGTCGGAGTTAAAGCAGGATAGGTGGGCGACGGACGCTAATGGCGAGCCGGCGGCGTTGCTGGCCGCGATCGCGCGCATCGCGGCGCTCTCGTCGGCGCTAGCCAAGAGCCCTGACGGGAGCGGCGGCAAGTGCACCGCCGGCGTGAACCGCGTCGCTGGTGTGGTGCACCGCGCCATGGCGTTCCTTGAGGACGAGTTCCACGCGCTGCTCGACGACCCGCGCGTCCCCAGGGCGGCGAGCGCCAGCGAGATCGGCGGTAAGCCGTCGCCGGAGCCCGACCGATGCGTCCTCCCGGTGGCGCCGGACCCCGGGCCGCCGTACTCCGGCGAGACGGTGGAGCGGCTGCGGTGTATGGCGGACGCCATGGTCGCCGCCGGGTACGCGACGGAGTGCACGCAGATGTTCTTGGTGGCTCGTCGGAACGCGTTCGACGCGTCGCTGCGGGCGCTTGGGTACGAGAAGGCGAGCATCGACGACGTGGTGAGGATGGCGTGGGAGGCGCAGGAGGCGGAGATCGTGGCGTGGATCAAGGCGTTCCGGCACGCCACCAACGTCGGCCTCTCGACGGAGCGCGATCTCTGCACCCGCGTCTTCGCTGGCCGACACGCCGCCGTCGGCCGCGGCCTCTTCGCCGACCTCTCGCGCTGCGTCATGCTCCGCATGCTCAACTTCGCCGAGGCGGTGGCCATGACGAAACGCGCCGCCGAGAAGCTATTCCGGGTGCTTGACATGTACGAGGCCATCCGCGACGCCTCCCCCATCATCGACGCCTTCCTCGCCGCCGACGCCGACGCCGACAGCAGCGGGGCTTCCCTGACCGAGCTCAAGGCCGAGGTCGGCGCCGTGCGGTGCCGCCTCGGCGAGTCGGCCGCCGCCATCTTCCGCGAGTTCGAGAGCTCCATTCGCGCCGACGCCGGCAAGCAGCCGGTCCCCGGCGGCGCCGTGCACCCGCTGACCCGCTACGTGATGAACTACGTCAAGTACGCCTGCGAGTACAGCGGCGCCCTGGAGCAGGTGTTCCGGGAGCACGGCGGCGGCGGCGGCGGGGACGGCAACCCGTTCGCGGCGCAGCTGATGGAGGTGATGGAGCTGCTGCAGGGGAACCTGGAGGGGAAGTCGAGGCAGTACAAGGACCCGGCGCTGAGCTCCATCTTCCTGATGAACAACGGGCGGTACATGTTGCAGAAGATCAGGGGCTCGCCGGAGACGAACGCGGTGCTCGGCGAGGCGTGGGCGCGGAAGCAGTCGACGAGCCTCCGGCAGTACCACAAGAACTACCAGCGGGAGACGTGGAGCCGCGTGCTGGGGCTCCTCCGCGACGACGGCGTGCTGACGGTGAAGGGCGCGGTGCAGAAGCCGGTGCTCAAGGAGCGGTTCAAGCAGTTCAACGCCGCCGTCGACGAGATCCAGCGGGCGCAGGGTGGGTGGGTGGTCTCCGACGAGCAGCTGCAGTCGGAGCTGCGCGTCTCCATCGCCGCCGTCGTCGTGCCGGCCTACCGCTCCTTCCTCGGCCGCTTCGCGCAGGCCTTCAGCGCCGGGAGGCAGACGGAGAAGTACGTCAAGCTCAGCGCCGAGGACCTCGAGGCGCTCATCGAGGAGCTCTTCGACGGCAACGCCGCCACCATGGGCTCCATGGCCAGGAGGAAGACGTAGCACCGTAGCAGCAGGCAGCAGCCACCCATTTGAAAATGGCGGGAATTAAGATTACTTAAGGGCAGGAGGAGCAATTGTTCGATGGGCTAATTCCTCATTTACTCAATGTATTGAACCTTTTTCTTTCGCTGTTTTTCTCTGCTGGTTAAAGAATTGATGTTAATTTGGTCGGTCTAACAGGCGATGGACCTGCTGCATTTTTCAGAGGATGTACATTTGTAATGTGTATTCGTTAAGGGACCCTCATACATTGATGCAGGAGAGGTTCGTATGGTATATGTATTTGTAAATTAAAGATAATATTTACAACAGTTACAAGCTTCAAGATTTGCTGAAACACCTATGAAATTTGAGAAGCCAAATCTAAGTTTATTCTACAAACTAGAAGGGTTATGTCCCGATCAAAACCGGATTCCCAGAGTTGGAAAGTTGTCTGCATACCATCAAGAATGCATTTGTCACAAGACTTCCGCAAATATCATGTGATGCCAGGCGAAAGCCAAAAAAAAAAAAGACCAAATCCTTCTCGCAAAAGGGCACTGGAAAAATAATGATGTAAAAAGTCTCTTAGGCATGGTTTCATAAAATGCACATATTATAATATCTAATTCATCAACATTGCCATTTAGTTCTCCTGGTCAGCTGCATCAACACAATAGATGCAACGTGGCGACGATGCCACCAGCAGTGCCGAGCAAGAGGAGACAGATGCATTTGTTGATTCCATGTTTGCGCAACCTTTGGTCCTTCCCCGCCTTAAGTCAATGGTGACAGTAATTCCTACGTACCTCCTAAATGTCGCATGTGTCGTACCACTTTGTTACTATGCTATGTGTGAGCTACGAACTTATATGTGGATGTATGCATGTGTGGACAATGAGTTTATATGTGGAGCGGTGAATGTGATATTTGTGGATGCAAGTGATATGTGGATGCATGTCACGTGTATGTGATATGCACCTAATATGCATGTCTAGGCAAATGCTTATGTAGTATGCATTTATGGATGGATGTTGATATGTATGTGATGTGATGATGAATGTGCATGGGTATATGTGGGGCATATTGGTTTTTTCCTACAGGTACAACACCAGTTGCTGCAGCATGGCAACGCAACAGCTGTGCATTTTAAAGATTTTTTTTCATATTTTTCTTGCATTTTTTTGTTCTTGCACATTTATGGTCGATAGATGTAGACCTGGCCATCGACCAAAAGTGAACTACAGTGGACGACATAGACCTAGCCGTCAACCATAAGTGTGATAATGGTCAACGGCTACATGTGGCCATTGACCGTATGGGAGGAGCCAATATCCTACGTGGCCCCATTATAATCGACAACCATATGGAGCCGTGAACATAAATTTTAAAATATGGTTGACGATTCCACGTGGCCATCGACCATATCCCTAATGGTCGACGACCACATGGAGCCGTCAATCATATTTTAAAAATTACGGTGGACGACTCTATGTGGTCTTTGACAATGAGTTGATGGTGGCACCTACAGTCAAATGGTAGACGGTCGGAAAAAGACCGTCGACCGTAATAGGGTCGACAGTTTTGTCGTCAACGACCTATCCTCGGCTGCTAATGGTCAACGGTCGACCGTCGATTCTAATTAGGGTGGACATCATTCCTATCAGGGTAGGCGACTTTGGCCATAAAAAATAGGTGGTTTTTCTGTAGTGTTGAGCAAATGGCTTAGGAATTTAACTTAGCCATGTTCTTTTTAGTTTAAATTAAAGCTAAAAAGATAATGTTGGAAATATGTCATTTTTGGTACGTAACAAACAATGTAGTCTTTTTTTTGTGGTTTTAAATGGTTCTTTTTAGAGTTTCTAAAACATATTTTAATAATCTTTTGGACCCTTCAAGACCTCTTTCAAGGGGTCAAGACTTCTTTAGATTAAACTTTTCAGTAACTTTAATCCGAAAAGATTTCCAACCGAAACTGCGAGGGAACATATACACCAACAAAAGGAAAAACATAGGGAAACTCAAGGTTATCAATGTTGGAAAATTGTTTTGGTTTCTTTAATTTTTAAGCTATATATCTTGTAGTAGAGGTAGTATTTATATAGTAGTGCATATTTGTTTCAATCATTAGAAGGATTGTACTAGCCATATCGTGTAGTACATTTAAATCGTAGGTGACTTGAGCTACTGCATCGAGAAGAACAAGCAATCCACACCGAGTATAACGTAATGCAAAATATTTTCCGACTCAATTGTGCTGCCAGCGATGCTGTTCTAATAAGAGTAAATTTAACTCTTAAAGTTGAACCTTAAATCTCACTTGGTTCTAAGCTCAATTATTCTATACTCTCTCTTTGTTTTTCTATGTTCTCATTGAGTTCTTCAATTTTCCTCTCCTTTAATTTCTTTACTGCCCAAAAGAGACGCATCTCTTCCAAATCCATCCCACGAAGAAATGCATACTTGCGACCAAAGATTAATCAGCTGTGTACACACTGCGCGCACGCACGCCCAAACACCGCACGAGGCTGATTTGTTCTTGGTCTCAAGCAGCAAGAAACGGCGCCCATGGCAGAAACTTGCACCACAGGCAATGCCCATGGACCTCGACCTCGCCGTGCAGCTCACCTGCCCACCCGCCGCCGGCGAGGACTTCGCCTTCTCCACCACCGAGACCGACGCCGCCTTCCTCCTCCTCGCCCACCTCCCCGGTAAGCTCACCGCGCGGGCGGTCACCGGCAACGGGTTTGCGAGCGAGCAATCATGGCCGACGATGTGAAAGTTCTTTGCGTGCGCAGGGTATGGCAAGGATGAGATCGATGTCCGCGTCGGCGACGGCGGCGCGGAGATCGGCGTCTCCGGCGCGAGGAAGGACGCCTTTGCGGCGGAAGCGGCGGTCGGGCGGCTGCGGGTGGCGCACCGGCAGGTGGTGGAGGGCTTCCGCCGGGTGTTCGTCGTGCCGCCCGGCGTCGAGGTGGGCGGGATCAGCGCCGGCTTCGAGGAGGACGACGAGCTGCTCGTCGTCGTCATGCCCAAGCTGCTGCCGCGGGCCACGCCGGGCGACGGCAGCGGGGACGACGACGAGAACGCGCGCCTCGACGTTGAGAGCTGGAGCTGCGCGTCGTCCGACGGGACGGAGGTCGAGCTCGCCGACGGCGAGGAGGCGACCGGCCTCGACGTCGAGAGCAGAGGCTGCGCGTCGTCCGACCAGACGGAGGTTGAGCTCGCCGACGGCGAAGAGGCTGCGGGCCTCGACGTCGAGAGCAGGGACTGCGCCTCCTCAGACGAGAAGGAGGTCGAGCTCGACGGCGAGGCGTCCAGCCTCGAGCTGGAGCATGAGGACTGGGTGGACGTGGAGTCGTCGTCGTCGTCGGAGCCCGAGCCCGCGCCCGCGCCCGCGCCGCCGCGGGATGTGGCGGTGGAGACGCCCGTGGAGGTGGAGCGCGAGGTGGCGGTGGAGACGCCGATCCTCGTCGACGAGGAGGAGCCGCCGGTGCTCGACATCGAGTGCGACGTCGTGTTCGAGCCGGCGTACCAGGAGCCGCCGGTGGAGACGCCGATCGAAGTTCTCGGTCCGCCGCACGTAGAGGCGGAGCCGCCGGCCGACGAGCCGGACCCGCCCATCGACATCCCGTGCGACGTCGAGCGCCGGGACGACCCGCCGGACGAAGCGGCGGCGCCCGCCGTGGAGGAGCCGAAGCCGCAGGAGGAACCTGATCCACCCGTCGAGGATCCGGTGCGGCCGGCCGATCCACCAGCCGATAAGCCGGAGCCGACGCCGGAGCGTTCTCAAGAGAGCGACTCGGGTAGCGGAACAGAGGACGAGGAAGAAGGCGGCAGCGTCGGCGACGGGAGGCGGGGCCGTGGCGGCGGGAGGCGGCGAGGCGGGAGGCGGCGGCGCAGGCGGCGCGGCGGGTTCCCGCTGGGCAGGGTGGTGGCTCCCGCGCTGATCCTGCTGGCGCTGGCGGCGGCCATGGCCAGCAGGCGGCGGCGGCAGCAGCGCGGGGGGTGACACGGGACTCCATCGCACGTTCGTACGTCGGGTCGCCGTGTTTGATGACGATCTAGGTTCATTATTACGTGCCCGATTGTGATTGGTTACTGGTGTATTGTATTATTTGTATATATAAAAACGGAATTTTCGTGTGGTCATGAGAGGGAGATACACGTATAGCTGTTTCAGCAATACATACACACAACTGATTATTTTTGAGACCGACTAATTGGCAGGTTGCTTGTAAAATTGTGATGACACCCGACTAATAATCATAAAAAACAATAAAAAAAATATACACGTCGAAAAATTGTAGAAATTAATTATGCACCCACTCAACCAGAACTAATTCTGGAGTCTGTAGCACCCCACTAATTGGATAGAACTATCTGCAACGAAAATGAACGGAGTCAGAGATCATTTTTGCCTTCGAACGAAAATTCTATTATCTTCTCGTGATCCCTTAGTATAACTATGTCCGGACCATCTAACTTATCCTTGACATAACTCACGCCGTCGTGGTTCACTATAATCGCATTGCGGTGACTTGACTCAACCGATTCATATCGAAATCGATATTCATGTGCATCATAACACCCTTGGAACTTAATCCAACGGCTGCATCACGTGATATTTGGCGGATATTGTTATGTACGCTAAAATGGCTTTGATAATGCACATGCATGCAATTCAAAATTTGTTAAGGAATAAACGGTTTCACACATGCCAAAATAAAATAAAATAAAAGAGTATGATGGTGGTTACATGGTAATGAAACCAAGGCCTTGTGCGATACGGCGTGGTGTGCCGTAGGTAGCGTGCGGGATTCAAAATCCCGCCGCTGCGCGCGCGAGCCCGCGAACGAGACGCTACGCTACGGCTCTGCACGCTCAAGTGAGGAAATTCAAATGGCCTTGTCGACGCCCCCCCCTTCGTTTCAGGTTGTCAGTTTGTTCGTCTCTTCATTCTTTTTTTTTAATAAATTGACCACAAAGTTTGACAATAGCTTGAAATGTATATGTCCTAAAATTTTATAATATTGTTGGACGACTAGGATAATATAGGACTTACGCGATGTACACATTTATTTCATCCATATTATTCTGCATTAGAATTTGTTCGTCTTCTCCTAACTCACGTGTGGTGTTTTTACCTATAAAACAGTCGGTCCACACGTACAGCCATATAATAATTTTTTAATCTTCTCCTAGCTCATGCGTGGTGCTTTTGCCTATAAAACAACTGTATAATAATTTTTTCATCTTCTCCTAGCTCATGCGTGGTGCTTTTGCCTATAAAACAACTATCTTGGTCGTGGAATATCTCAATGGTGGCCCGCCGTCGGGTCGGGTCGGGCCGGCCTAGGCCTGGGCCCAAGTTTTTACAATCTAAGCCATGGCCAGGCTGTTGGGCTTCGGGCCGAGATGGGCCTGGTTTCGTGGGACTAGGCTTTGAGGCTCAACCCAATCACATAAATAGTGTTTTAAAGATTGGAATAGGAGCTATTGAGAATGCTCTGATTCGTAATAGTTGGTCCACATACTACTGTTGCTGCTGGGGTGGGCTGCGTGGGCATGCATGCCCCTCCTGTTCTTGTGTCTTCATGGCTCAGCCATGCACAGGGAAGGAGGATAAAAAATTGGCTCTCGGGATCTTGCATCACCTGGCGTTCCACGGATCTATAGCATGTGATTTTCTTTCTCATCACTAGCTTAATTATCGCAGGAAGCGCTGGATTCGGATGCGACTCTTCCTCCGGCCTCGCCTCGCGGGCACCGGCCGTCGGCCACCGCCGGGGTTGGAATTGGAACGAGGAGGAGGAGGAGGACGACGAAGAAGAAGAGGAGGAGGAGGAGGAGGAGGAGGGGATTCCCGTGCGACATGGGCCGTGCTGGAGATGCCGGCGATGGCGTTGCTGTCCTGCCCCGACAGACACCCACCGAGCGCCATCATGCTGCCCCCGTCCATCATGCATGCTACTGCGCTAGATTCTCCTCCTCCTCCTCCTCCTCGTCCTCCTCCTTCTTCCCGTGCAGTTCCCGATCTGGAAGGCCCCTCTCGAGTGCTCCCGCGGCTGCTTTGCCGGCGTGCCTCCGCTCCATTGACCATTGGTCTCTCTGCAACACTGGAGTATTGTTCTATAACATCTGTGGCAAAGTATTTCAAAATATTGTCATATCCGATAGAGCAGTGGGCGGAGCCAAGAGATCATGCTGAATAGGGCAGCTGACGGAGCGAAGAAATGTTTCGGATTACAAGGTAAAGTATGAAGTAATTTAAGAGAAAATGATATAGAGGGTAGTCAGTTGTGGAGCCACGATATTTTGGAGACTGGGTGCAGAGAATCAAACTCGTACATTGCTAAAGACCACTAACAAATCAGCGTACATAATACAATCAATTTTGGGATAACACATGCATTTTTTAGATACACAATGGTTTGTTTCACTCAAATCATTGTCCAATACAAATGCAATAAATTAATATAGATAGAAAAAATAAAAACATGACAAATACCTCAATTAACTAATAGAGGCCAACCGCATAAAAGGGACCAAACAAAAGTAACAAACTCCCATTACAAACTCTGCATTATAAAAATTATATTAATTAGCACGCTATATAACATAAAATTTATATTCAATTTGAGAGTATTGAAATTTGAAATGCATCACATACCACTAAAAAGTTATGGATGTCTACTACAAGGCAAATTTATTTTTCTAGTCTTTATGCCTTGAAACCATCACAAGGTGGTAGCATCATCAAGTTATTCGAATATTTTTCTCGCTCCGTGTAGCACAACATCAAATGATTGAACCAATCATCTGCCATCTTGTTTCGCAATTTAGTTTTATAGTTTTCATCGTTGAAAATGCTCTTTTAACAGATGTCATGGACATTAGCAAAAGCAATTCCAGTTCAATGAGTCCGTAAGGAAAACCATATGTTTCTCAGTCTCAATCATTTTGAAGCCAAACTAGCATGATATGTGCGAATAGCAAATGCAGCATGCATTCTCATTTGAAGAACAAAAGTCTCAAGTTGTTGTCTAATTAGTGCACAATCACTACTAGAGAAATCGACATCATAAATATGAGCAACCCAAACAAGTTTATCAGTATCAAACCTAAAGAAATTATTCTTTGGATCAAGACATGAGAAGCATTCTAGTATCTCGACAGTTGATTATTCAAAACGATGATTCATCTCCCCATAATTTTTTTTAGAAAATTCCGACACAGTAATGATGAAGGCAAGTAGTAGTCTCATTTTGACGCTTCACACGGCGCCGAACTGGCATTTCATTTAACATATTTGGGAAGCAGGGCCGCCCAACAAGCATTGGATGGGCTCATGTCTGATACCCATCCATGGGGAAGCGTATCCATACTGCCACTGACATGTGGGCCTGGGGCGTGTGGGACCCACATGTCAATGACTCCAACTACAAGGGAAGAACCGCAGAGGATACGCTTCCCATCCTTGGGCATTAGATCCTCATTGGATTTTAAATTTTGAAATTTTGAAATTTGTAATTCAAAAAATAGTTTTTTAGATATTTAAAATTAAGATATTTGAACATTGGTTTTTAAATTCAAAAAATATAATTTAATTTTTTGAAAATTTAAAATTCCATGAAATTAATTTCCTTAAATTCAATTATTTTGGACTTTTAATTTTCTAAATCCCTATTGTAAAATTTTATAATCACACAAATCCATTTTGTATTAAATTTCCCAAAAAAAATTTTGGATTTTGAAATTCCTGAAATTATTTTATTTTTTCAAATACCTTAAAATTAAGTTTTTTGTTATAATTTCCGAAATCCTATTTAAAAAAATTTAAATTTTGTCGATTTGAAATTTATGCCAAAAAATATTTTTTTGTTGATTTTTAAAAAATATTTTTTAAAACATTGAAATGCATTAGTAATTCTGTTGATTTACGCCACAACGCCATGAAAGTTGTTGTCTTTAATTTCGTTTAGTTTTTAGTAGTGTTTTTCACCTCTTTTTTCATATGTTGGCATGTGGCTAGCTATGTCAATGTCTTATTGATATCATGGCATCCATCTCAACGTTTAACAGTCACATGGATAACCACGTCATCGTTTGTCAATTCGTTAACGATTTGGGGCAATTGTGCGAACGATGACAAGTTTTTGGGACAACAAAATAAAATGCAAACTTAAAAGATCAATGCAAAATTCTACAAACTTAAGGCGCTATAGTGCATTTTTTTTTTGGTGGTGACAATTGATGAAGGTAGCCTTCAGTCCTTCTCTTTTCCTTTATGTATGCATTTTGTTTATGCAGCTCAGTGCGTAGGGAAAGGACGGTAGTTCTATTGGGCGCTCTAAACGGTGGTCGGAAAAACGATGTAATTCTGTTATAGTAATGGAATTGGAAAATCCTTACGAAAAAAAATACGACCCATACGAGCGAGCATGTAAATTCTCATAGAATTTAATTGAGAAATTAATAATATTTCCAAGTAGGGCCAAAATGCTGCGAAATTCCAAAACGCAACGGGACATTTTGGGCAGATCGCCACCAAGTTTCAAGTACCGGTGCTTTATCCTATCCGTCCCTTATCGTACGCTGGTCTTCTCCCCAATTCCCATCAATGGCAGGCAGCGATGGGGCCGTAACATGGTGAAGGCGCCTTTGAGAGAACCCGCTTACCAGCTGTTGAAAGCCACCTCACCTCACGCGCTCGGGGCCTCGTGAGGACTCCGCTTTCCAACGACCACATGGCGCTCACTTACAGGTGGGCCCCGACCACTCGCCCCATCTCACCTCGCCTCACCTAATTGTGCCTGTGCGTCTACAGATCCATTAAACTCCCGCCCACTGCCACCGCGGACCCACATGTCAGTGAGACGATCCGGCCATTAAAATCCCCGCACCTTTCTCCTTCCTCGCCTCTCTCTCTTTCCCTCCTCCCACCAGCTCCATCGCCGCCGCCACTTACCGCTCCTCCGCCTCCGCCGGCGAGCTGGCCCCAGTGGTCAGCCGCTCCTCCGCCGCTGCCACGTGACGGGCTTAGGTCGTTGCCATTTGATACCCCCTTGAGTCTCCTCCCGCCGCCTCCGCTTGACCGCTTCCCCCGCTCTCTCCCGATCTGCGAACCAGTGGAGCCCACTGACGGGTGGGCGCGTTCCGCCGTCTCCTCGGCCTCCGCCGCGCCGGCCGCACGCGTCATCCTTGCCCGCCGCCGCCTCCGTTGAGCTCACCTCGCGTTTTAGTCCCCGCCGTGTACAGGTGGGAGTGTCTGGAAGGTCCCGTGGCCTAGGGTTGGATGGGGGAGGCTAGAGCTCGCTAGCCTAGCCTCGGGGATCGAAGCAGGGATGCGCGGATCGGGGCGGGCGTGGGGGCGCGGCAACGACGCGCCATGTTCGGCCACATGAAGTGCCTCGTCGGCGGCGGCGTCCAGGACAGCCCGCGCGGAGCGGTCAGGAGGGTCTCGCCGGCGTCAAGGCGCGTGCACAACGCCGCCGCCGCGGTAGCTGGGTCGGGGGGCAAGAGGGCGATCTGCTTCCGCCCGCCGGACGCCATGGAGACGGTGCACGAGGTGGCTATCTACATCCACCGTTTCCACAACCTCGATCTGTTCCAACAAGGGTACGGAGGCGTGCAAATTTCGCTTTTGGTCTTTCTTGGTTTTGTTCTTTTCGCGAATCAATGTGTTCTTGGGTTCCTTTCAAAAAAGTTGTCCGAGTTGAAGGGTTTTCTTTTGAGGTAAACTTTTGAGGTAAAAATTTTAGTTCTGCTACCCGTTTGAATTTTCAGCTCAACGTTTGGAGTTTGTTCGAGCATTTTGCTGATTTGGCATTTTATTTGCTGTTAGCTTATCACATTTGGCCGCCCATATATTTTTGAACTTCTGTTTGCCCCGCAGCTGATGACACGCCTCCTGGAATTTTAGTATGAAAACTGAATTTTCTTTTCAGCTGCGGATTTTTTTTGGTATTGCAAATATTTTTGTTCACTTGAATGTGGTCTGCGAAGCATGGTCTTTCTTTTCTATGATTATCTGTGAACAATCCTTTGTAGACATTTTATACGAACATTTTTGTTTAACATTTGTCTGCCAGCCTTGGATTGCATATGCCAGGGCGTAATGTTCTTTCTTGTGATATGAATTTGGGCTATGTGCAGCTGGTACCAGATGAAGGTTAGTGCAATGTGGGAGGAAAGTGGTGACAAGACGCCGGCTTCACCAGCTAGGGTCGTACAATACGAAGGTGCATGCATTCTTCTCATGCTGAGTAGAAAGCTTTTATGTTGGTCACTCGATTTCAAGATGTTTGTGATTGAAGTGCTTGTTTAAATTAGTATAGTGGCAATGTATGTAAATGCTAAATTAGTAAGAGCTGCTTGCAACATTGCTAGAAGTTCGAGCTAATTAGAGTTGATAAGATCCGTGTTCAGGACGAAAATGTAGTCTACCTGTTTAAATTGGAGTATTCATTATATGTTTTCCAATGGTACTTTGTTGATATCGAACTACTGATCAAACCTTGCTATCTATCATCAAGAAGTATATTGTTAAAGAGCACGACAGGCATCCCTGCACATTGTTCCTATACTTATCACGCATCGCACTAAATATAGATCTATGTATACACAGAGATGTTTATATTCCGTATAGATAAATTCATTTGTCAAACCACTGAAGCCTAGAAAATGCACCTTTCTTTGGTTCTGAACAATAATAGACAATTGAGTGCAGAACTAAAAGATCACCATGAACCCATGCCCTTGGAACTTTATGCTACACTGTTGTGGAGATTGCAAACAAATCTGTAGTATCAGGTCATCTATTTAACATGGGTGATAATGTTGTACAAAATGCATCCAGTTTTCTATCCTCACCAAAATCGTGTAATTTTTTTTAATATTTATGTTTTTTTCTATAATTTTGTAAACCAATTAACTTCACAAACCTTGTCTGCTATTGCTTGTGAGGTTATTCTAATAGAATAATTTGTAATTTCCAATGTTTAGCTAATAGATAATGACATGCGAGGTGGATTGTGCAGCTTCTGATGTTGGTGCAGATGATGCATTAGGCATTTGGAAAATAGATGATGTTGATAACAGCTTCTACACACAGCCATTTCGTATCAAGTATGCTAGACAGGACATTTATCTATCAGTTATGGTGTCTTTCAGCATACTGAACAGTGAAGAGGAGGTTGAGCATTTTAACATTTCTTTTCCCTTTTTAAATAAACTTTTATGTAGCCTTATCAGAGTTTCTGCTTCATTTATTCAAGGGCCCAGCAGCGTCTGCTGTAATCTTGAAGTTTGAGCTAATATACGCCCCAACACTGGAGAATGGGTTAGTACATCTGTTTTTAATCTCATCTATAGTGTTTCTTTCAAGGCAACATATCCTGTACACAGGGGTTACCGTGTAAACTCATGTACACCAACTAACAAAAGTCATGAAAAATTCTGAAAACATTTGTATTGGTTGCTCTAGTTTTCTCATTTTTATAACTCTTACTATAGAATGAATTTGATCTTCAAACTTTATACATAGGTGGAACAAGTACATTAGAACATTTGCAAATTTTTTCAGTTTTTTTCATGACTTTTGCTAGTTGGTGTACACAGGGTTTACATGGTAACCCCTGTGTACACGGGATATGTTGCCTTCTTTCAAGATGTTACGTTATGCATATAGTTGAGTACATGTGTATTTTCTGGATTTCATGTATAATACTGATGATGCTAAATCTTTCTTCTGCTCTAGGTCGGATATTCAAGCTTCTAGTGTCACATCTTCAGCTGCGGTGCATGAGTTTAGGATCCCACGTAGAGCACTCCTGGGTTTACACTCATATTGTCCAGTTCACTTTGATGCCTTCCACTCTGTCCTTGTTGACCTGACATTGCATATAGTGTACCTGAAAGCTGGTGCAATTAAATCATCATTGAAGGTACACAGGTTTGTGAACCTTTAGCTTTAATATTCGTTGAAAATGGTGCTCTTGGTACAAGCTTATCTGAGGAAACTGGATGCTTCAAATGACTTTTAGCACACTGTAGAGTTTGTTAGAGATTGTAGAATTTATACTCCAATTCAACTCCACGATAAAGAAAAGGTTTTACTCTTAAGTCTTAGCACAAAGGGTATTATCTTGCACAAAGGTATCAAAATGCACCTGCTGAATTTTGTGTTCCTCGCTTAGAAATTGCGCAAATGGATTGGCTGTGTATATATGTGTATGCTGCATCAATAATTGTGTGAATGCTTTTAGTTTTTCTATTGTGAAAGAGGCAGGCAGCATTAACTTCCCAATTAATTGGCTTTTGCAGCATTTTGTATGTTTTAATCTGACTTGTTATTACGATTTTCCTTTCTTCTATTAAACACCACGAGTAATAATGGAGTTTATTATGCAGATGCCAGACCAAGGTGTAGGTCCAATAGCATATCACATTGTTAAGGCATTATTAACTTCTAGGGAAATGTTACTTGAAGAACTGAAGACAATAAGTGATGCTATTGGCAGAAAGATTGAAGATTTAGATGGCGCTGACTTAAATCTGGGTAAATATGAGTCAGTTAACCCTGCAAAATCTGGCCTGCCTAATTCTAGTAAAGTGTTCCCTGCAACTACCAAAGGTGTTGGGCACTTGGCTGGCATTTTGCATGATTTTCTGGAGGTATGCTTAATCTATCAGTTTAGTGATCTAGTGTGTGTTCATGATGAGACTTGTTGATTGGAAATATTTATGTACCTCCTGCAGCGACCAAATGATGCAGTTGATGGAACCAATGATGTTATGCTCTATACTCTTGCCAAGGAAGAGTTGTTAGAATTGTTTGTAACTGTGAGCAGCCAACTTTCACTTCTGTGGAACGCATTCTTGAAATTTCACAGGTCAAGTTAGCTTTTTATCAATCTCACTTGTTCTCATACTGGGTTTGAGTGTCCCTAGAGGCTGTGTGTTTGCCATGGCCTATGATGATTTCTCAGATACTCCTATTTTATCATGATATCATTTGTCCAACAATGTTTTCTTTGTCTACTGCAGGATAAATAAAATCAAGATATTGGACTATCTGCGTGATATTTGGGCTATTGACCGCAGGGCAGAATGGTCAATATGGACGGTTCACTCAAAAATCGAGATTCCACATCGTTATTTGCGAAGTATGAGTGATGACTCATCCCACCGCCATTCCCTTCTGAGAGTTTCTGGGTCAAGGAAGTTGCATGATGATGTAATTTTTGAACATTTTGAACCAACAAGTTCCATTTGTAAGTACTATTTATCACATGTTATCTTTATTAATTTTTTACATGTATATGCAGCCTGTACAAAATTCTGCTTCGCGGGCTGATCTACACAGGAAAAGCATAGCACAAATGAAGGTTTGACTTTGTTATTGCAATCTTTGGAGTTGTTTACAAATGCGAGCTCAAAACAGTTTACTGATTTGAAACCTTCTGCAGATAAACACAAGATCTGTTCAAGATATGCATATATATACTGATCCTTCACGTGTTCCTGTTGTTCTTATAGAACAACATGTCATGGTTGTTCCCCAACATGGTTCTAGCAAGGATTTGCCATCAAATATTTCAGAACAAAAGGATACCATTGTACTACCTAAACTACAAGTAGAATCTTTGACACCAAAAAATTCTGGCAAAAAGGGTGGACGTGTATTGCGAGCTGTCATCTTCGTGCATGGTTTCCAGGCTAGTCAGTTCATATGGTTTTAACTTTCACGAGGGTTAAATGTTGGTTGGTGAAACTTACTTTGATCTACAAAATGCAGGGACACCATTTGGATTTACGTCTTGTGAGAAATCAATGGCTTCTATTGGATCCTGGAGCTGAATGCCTAATGTCTGAGGCTAACGAAGATAAAACATCTGGAGATTTTAAAGAAATGGGTAGCAGGCTTGCTGGGGAGGTAGTCGCATTCCTGAAAAAGAAAGTCGATAAGCTTGCAAGATATGGAGGCTGCAAAGAATTGAAGCTTAGTTTTGTTGGACATTCCATTGGGAACATCATCATTAGAAGTGCCCTGGCAGGTAATTTTTTTTCCAATTTTCTTGACAAAACTACTAAGCAAGCTGGTCTTAGGGGACTACTGACATCTTTGCATATCAACAGAGCCCGCATTACAGCCATACATGAAGAACCTCTGCACGTACATGTCGATATCAGGGCCTCACTTGGGTTACTGGTACAGCTCGAATTCTTTGTTCAATTCTGGCCTCTGGCTTCTAAAAAAGCTTAAGGGAGCACAATGTATCCATCAACTCACATTTAGTGATGACCAAGATCCCCAAAATACATATTTTTATAGGCTTTGCAAGGTACACCATCACCCTTGTTCATTCTGAACTTCTGAAGTATATTTGGCAATTCAACTTGTTGCCAATTTATACCAGATTTTTTTTGCAGTAAGAATTGACCATGAACTGTTATTTTGGTTATCCTTTTCAGTTGAAGACACTGGAGAGCTTTAAAAATATCATACTGTTATCATCACCACAGGTTATGCCCTTTTCTTTTGTATAATGGCCTCAGTTTACTAGTGAATCAGAATAATTATGAAAAGTTGCATGATGTGATTTACTCAGCATCACGCATGACAATTTTTTATGCTCTGCCAGGATGGTTATGTACCATATCATTCAGCAAGAATCGAGCTCTGCCCAGCTGCATCATCTGATAACTCAAAGAAGGGGCAAGTTTTTACAGAAATGCTCAACAACTGCTTAGATCAGATTCGTGCACCCTCATCTGAAACCCGGATATTCATGCGTTGCGATGTGAATTTTGATCAGTCTGCCCATGGGCGAAACCTGAACACCATGATCGGCAGGGCAGCTCACATAGAGTTCCTGGAGACTGACCTTTATGCCAAGTTCATCATGTGGTCCTTCCCCGAACTTTTTCGATGACAAATGCTGTTCTTCATTGCACAAAACCAAAATGAAAACTAAATAGTGCATTACTGAGGACTGGCCAAGCAAGGAAAAATTAAAGATTTCACTGGAATTTGACATCAAGATTGGTACAACTGTAAAGTTCCTAGCAGTAACGATTTTTCCAGCTTTTTAGACTTGATTGTATAAATAGCCCAATTTGTTCATTTTGATTTATAGCGCATGTAGATCTTCACCTCTGCCGTCATGCTGTCAATCCATAATCCCCTGTTGTCTGGTGTACTTAACACTGCAGTTTAGGAGGTCCTAACAACAAGTGAGAGCTTATGTCAAAATAAGCATGATCAGTTTTCCTCTAATCATAATCATCATCTTTTCCATGATGAAACCTGCTTAGTCACGGGCCAAAGTCCACTGCTGTTTGGTCGCTGATATTACTGTTTTTTCCCTGGTACCAAGTCATCGTCCAATCTTCAGTTCTTCACCTCATAACCGTATCATTGTGATGTATCTAGTACTATTTGCTTTGGTCAACTCGTTGTCAGTACTTGCTTTCTTTCGCTGTCGCGGCGATGTCTCTCACGGGCATGACATGCTGGCATTGTTGGCTGCACGTCTGAACCCTGTCTCTGAAACGGTAATAGCCTAGTAGGGGGACTGCATCAACGAGAAGCAGGACTGTTCAATGGGTGGCCATCCTTTTCCTTCCAGGTCTGCGCACTCTGAACATTGCTGGGTCAAGCCGAAGAAGGCGAATCCGCAGCCGGGTCGTCGTGCCGACCTCCGGCGATGTGAGGGCCCATCTTCGTGCCGCCGACCAGTCGCCGAGGGTCGCCGGCTCCGGCCACCGCAATGATATGGATCTTTTCTGCTGGGGCAGTAGCATCACAATGATCTGTTGCTGTTATTGCAGCAACAGCTGGGAGAGCCTACCACGGCAGAGACCGTTTCCCAGGGGGCCCACATACAGCTCACGGCAGTCGGGCACTATCAGTTATGAGCACGTACAGGTACAACACTACACTACTGCAACTTGTGAGCAGGCCCAGTTCTGTACCCAAACAAGACAGGAACCTGTCCCTCATCCCAATCATCCAATCTGCAGCTTGCAAGCACATGTCAAGCTCACAGGCAATGTACAGGGGAATATCACGAAGGTATATTTTTTAGAGGAAAAAAGATTAACCAAAATGGTGGTAGAAAGCTGCATGGTTTTCCAGAACATAATAGCAGGGACAGCAAGCAAGTATAGCACAGCTAGGATGGTACCGTTAAAACATGCATTTCCTCCTTTTGAGTTTCCAGTGCTCCATGGTAGTATGGTACTGATCCGAGGCTCATGCCGCATTTCGGAAGAAATACAAACCTTGAATTGATTTGAGAGACATCATTCCTTCATGTTAAATTATGCTTTAAGTTGCAAAAAATATGGGGGAAGATCACATGGCTGTAAACGGCACATTCCAGACACATTTGTACACCACCAAATCTGATGCTGATAATACTCAAATGTGAAGACATTATAGGATGTCTTTCATTGTTATTCTCCAATACTCCACGTTTCCACAGGAATTTTATATTCCACAGTTCCACAGGCAAAATCAACTGAATCGGTGAAATTACATTCTAATGATTCATGCTTTGTACTAACTATTTATGTAGGTATAATAGCATTCAATAGTTTATGAAACAGCAGATTCATCGCGAGAGCAATTTACCATGTCGCCAGCATTTTCCATCACAACTTCACCTTACAATGACATCTGAACTTATAACATATTCATTGAAACCTATGGAACAATCCTAAATCAGTCGAAAACAGCTATACAATATTCTCACAACATTTCAATCACAACTTCCCTTACAATGACATCTGAGTTTAATGTCGGCATAAAGATTATCTTCGAAAGCAAAATATACCAACAATCCTGCTGTAATGGGCAGCTAGAAATCCTTTCAATGTCATGGCTCAGATTTGGAAGTTTGATCTGAGCCACACCAAAGATGGAATTACCAAAATGATTTAAAGAGCTCTGGAACACAAATGATAAATTAGTTGCAGATATAAGCAACTAACAAAAATTTGATGATATATATACCAAATGCAGCATAAAAAACATGGGAACCAAGTAGCCATCTTTACATCACGATGGCCTCTTTCTAATCCCCTTTCTTTACACGAAGATACACGTTTATACTTAATACGGTTGGAACATAAACAAGCAAACCAAGAACAAGAAAGCTACCTATGACCAGCACATTGCAACCAAGGTGAAATTTTGATTATGGGTCAATCAGCATTGTGCATGGACGAGTCGAGGCCGTCAACGCGGCTGCGCACAATGCGGTGGAACACCTCGCGCACCTGCTTTTCCAGTGGCTCGAGCCCATCCCTCATGGCTGCGCAAATGGCGGCAAGCTCTCCCGCGGCCTCACGCACATCGGCCTCCCTGTCACCGAAGAGTGGAATAGGGGCAGCATCGATCGCCTCGGCGAGCTTCTGTGTGGATTTCTCAAGCACATGGATTTCCTTGAGCAGGCCGCAAGCATGGCGCCTGTCTTTGCGCTTGCCCTCCTCGGTTAGGCGTTCTTGCAGTGTGAGGAGCGGAGGAGCCCAGGGGAATGCGGCGCGTGGCGGCGCCGCGGGAAGGTGGTGCGCCTGGAGCGCGCTGGCACGGTCCGGGCACGGGATGGCGGCGATGAGCGCCCACGCGGCGAGATGGAGCACGCAGCCCATGGCGTAGACGGGCGCCGCGAGGCCCGCCTCGTGCGCGCGCGGCGCGGCCAGGCCGGCCCCGATGGCCTGCAGCTGCCGCGCCGCCGACCACGTGCGGGACACGCTCCAGGAGAGGGAGCGGAAGTGGGAGGAGGAGGTGGAGGAGCCGACGACGGCGGAGCGGGACGGGGACGCGCGCGCGCGGCCGAAGGAGCGGTTGCGGTGGGAGGCGAGGAAGGAGGCGACGCCCCCGCTCCCGGACGCGGACGTGTCGTCGATGAGGAGGACGGAGAGGTCGGAGAGCGCCTTGCGCGCGCGGCGGAGCTGCCCCTCGTGGATCTCCCCGGGCGCCAGCAGCACGGACGCGGCGATGTCGGCGAGGCGCTCCCACCGGCGCACCTGGTCCACCCCGTCGCGCGCGGCGTTGCACACGTCCAGCGCCTTCACCGCCCTCTCGTGGAACTCGGCCACCAGCTTCTCCCCGGCGGCCGGCAGCGCCCCGCGGCGGCGCGCCTGGGCCATCACCACCCGGAACTCCTCCTGGCACAGGATGAACGCCTCCAGCAGCCTCCGGATCCACGCGACCGACAGCACCTCCTCCCCTCCTCCCGCCTCCCCCACCTCCCCGCCGGGGGCCAGCAGCTCCCCGAGGTTGGCCGCCAAATGGCGCTGGAAGGCCTCCAGGTCGGCCTCCTCCCCGGACGGCATCGCCGCGTGGTCGCGCCGCAGCGAGAGGAGCGAGCCGAAGGAGAAGGGCGAGGGGGAGGACGACGACCCCTGGTGGTAGTCCGTCACCGGCATGGCCTCCGGCGGCGAGCTCGCCGGCCGGCGGGAGGCGGGGCGGATCGGGTGCGCGCGCGGGCTTAGCGGGCCGGGCTCGCGGGCTTAGCGGGTCGGGCGCATCTCGCGGAGGAGGAGAAGGGGAGCGTGTGATGGGGATGTGGGCGACTCGGAGGAGGTGGTGGACTTTTTATATGGGGGAGAGGGATTAGCGGGCGTGGGCGATTAATTAGGATTAATTTAATGGCTTAATGAGGTGATTTTGGGAGGCTGGGATAGGAGGCGTGGGCTAATCATGGAGGGGTGCCGTTTGCTTTATTTATAGTTTCGATTTGGAATGTTTTTTTCTTTTCTTTTAAGATAAAAATTTGGCTGTGGTCGTTCACGTTTCTGGAAGGCCTGTCTATTTTGCATTTAAGTCCTATATAAATCTGTAATAATACTAAAAAATACTTTGTGACCAACTTCCATGCTGCCCCATGGCCTTGCAAGTTGCAACCCCACCCCCACCGGGAAGCAAATCATTTGACATTGCATTGCAATGTCAGGGGTGCATAGTATTGTATGTGAGAGAGAATGGTAGAGAAGCACTGTAGCAACAATAGAATACACTATACCAAATCACTGTAGCGTTTTTCACTGTATCAAAACACTGTAGCAACGAATCTCATGCATCCGATTTGGATCGGACGGTTGAGAATGCATCAATGGAATTAGGGGTGAAAACGGAGTGGATACGGAAGGATAATGGTTTTACCATATCCGTATTCGCTTTCTTTAATCGGATACGGATACGGATACGGATAGTATTAAAACGATTAAAACGAATCGGATATTGAATCGAAAATAGATATCAATAAAACGGATAGTACCCGGAATCGGATAATAACCGAAAATAAAACGAATATTTTTTGGCCGTAATAAACTTTGGATTAGCATAGCAATATTGCCTATAACATAACAACTTAAAATAATAAAAGTGCACACATTGATTATACATGACGACGGATGACACATTGATCACATATGGAAACTTGGCAAGTAGCTAGTGCCTGACAGCCGACGGCCTGGTGAGGTGGGACGTGAGGTGTTAGGCTTGCTTAGTCATGGGCCTGGTATTGGTTGACAAGTTGTTGGGCCTCAATCTAGTTTTAGGCCATTATCCGGTTAAATATCCGGATTGCAATTTATCTGGTTATCCGAATTGCAATTTTATCCGGATATATATCCGTATCTGTTCCGTTTCCGTCGGGTATCACCGATACCATATCCGCTCCGTATCCGCTTAGGTCTATTCGGATAATTATCCGTATCCGTATCCATCGGATACTAGAATTTCATGCCATTTTTCAAAATACGGATATCGGATACGGATACGGTTCGGATATTATCCGCTCCGTTTTCACCCCTAAATGGAATAAACACTGTAGCTCTCTGACATTGATCATGCAATATCAAACGATCCAAATCCACCCCACCGTCGCCTCTTCTGCCTTCTCTTCGACCAGAGAGCTTTGTACCCTTTCGCCACCTTATCTTTTGTCCGAGAATCACGCATGATCAATGGCACCCTTGCCCATTCTAACTCTGCTCCTTGTGTGGCAGTCCCTACCATTGAGACAACATTAATATGTCGTCTCGCTACATCGTTATATTCAATCGAATGGTCTAGTAAGTAAATTTAAATATGAGGAGATTTCAAGATACTATCAAATAGCAAACATAAGTACTTCCACTGTAATGCCTTACTTCTATTTATTTCATCTCTATTTTTACTCTCGACGAACTCAAGCTTGCTCTATGGGTTTGTACCTTCCATCGGATAACAACGAGTTTATCTTTACCTACAAACAACAAAACGCAACCGTGTAATATGTAAACTACATGCTCTAGTATGAACCTCGAAGACCACACACCAGCGTGGCTTAGACAAATTAACTCGGATTGTCTTATATAACTCATGGTTTTTTCCTCATTTCTTTTTTTTTTTTTTGCAAATGCTTCATTTTCTCGAAACAATTTTTCAAAGCTCCCAATGAGATCTAACTTAGGATAACCCAAACGCTATTCATTCACTATATATATCTTCCTTCTAATATTTACCTTTTTTTTCTGCTATATATAGTTTGTTCTACTACTAAGCTTAATTGAGCTGTTCTAATTTTACTCCATTGATGATGCCCAAAGCCTTGAAGCACGCATTACATCCTAGCCGTTCAACCGAGGGTGCCTTAGTAGACCCAGGTGACTGACTGCACATCGAATGTACTTTCGGACGAAATACATCAAACAACGAGGTTCCTCGCGGAAAGAAGGCGATTAGACGAGCATATATCACGCCCTAAATCGGCTAGGTTAGACCAAAGCGATCGAATTAAGAAACGTAGTAATTATAGAACACACGCATTTAGGATTAGAAGAGAGAGAGAGAGAGCACAAAGCGGGCACTGCCTAGTGTCAAAACCGAGTCGCCGGAAGCCACCAAACGACGCGACGAGACCAGCGGCAAGACGCGGCCGCGACGCGCCCGGGGGCGTGTGCGGCTGATACGTGGGGCCCACCGCGCGCCGACGCGGTCCGCATGCGAGCGAGCCACGCCTACCCTCCCGGCTCCCGCGGGGGAATGTTTCCACCCTTTCCAGACGCCGGTGGCGGACGCGGGGGGCTAATTTACGGATATATAGGCCACATGGTTGTACCGTTGTACCTCTAGTATTCGAAATTTGTCCTACAAAGATTGCGTTTATATCTTTTGAACAATCTAGATGGGTCAATTTGATTGATTAATTGTTTTTTTTCCTTTTTTAAGATGCTTGCACGTTTAATTGTTTTTTTTTCTTTTCAAGATGCATGGGCATTCATAGTGCCTGATTTTTTGGGCTGATCTGAACGGCTGAATTGCTGAAATGACTAAACTTTTAGAGCTTCTCGAGATAGACTCGAGATCCAGATCCATCTCGTTTGACTTTTTTCAAAAGTGTTAGGACATACCTTTCAAACATAAAAAAAAGACCAAAAAACTATAGTGTATGTTATGTTTACATGAAGATAAGTTGCTAAGCTGTTATGCTCGGAAGAACTAGCCCTTAATTGCCTGATTTTTTTTCCTTTCCAAGGTGCATGTGTATGGTTGTTAAGGCTTTAATTAGAGGCAGGTATGTCATTTCTCATGGCTACTAATCTGTCTAAAAAATACTAAAAATGTAATTTTTGTGGGACGGAGAGAATAGTTGCCATATGCATGAAATGATAAGTTTTGAACCTGAAAAGACAGTTTCGAAAAGTGCAGACACTATGGAAAAAAGTCTCATTTGTGGTGGTTTATCCGAACCAGTTTCGTAAGATTTAAGAGGGGGTGGACGCATTTGTGCTGGTTCAAGCCATGAACCGTAACGGATGCTAACTTATTTGTGTCAGTTCGTGCTCAGAACCGGTACAAATTAATGTTTCTCAGTCCATATAATCGAGTGATTGCCCCTCTTTTGCCGGAGTATTTTCAAGATTCCAAGTGGTTGAGCACCTTTTTATCATAATTTGTCGTTGGTCATTAAACTTCGATACCACTGGTGGTATGTATCTGTACATGCATGATGTATTCAAGGTTTTAATTTTATTTGTTTGTGCTATGCTTAAAATTAATATTTGCGTGTGCAATATGATAATAGTATATTTTTATACTTTTTATGAGTGAATACAATGCATATTTTGTTTGTGCTACATGATGTTAGTACGTGGAGAAGAGGATCGTCGTTCGCATCCCTTAATTAAACGATACATAAATCCACTGCTCTTCGTTTATCATCATGTTACCTTCTCGATCATGGATCAGGATTGCATGCGTCATATTATCAATTTATTCGGCCGTTGAGGATAAGAAGCATATGGGGATCAATTTTACAAGCTGAGAAATATACTAATACGTCTCCTTTTATAGTTCTGTTGCAACGTACATGCATTATGCATTTATACTAATACGTTATTCATTTACATTGATACAGTACAAACACAATTATTCATTATCATATAGTACAATTGAGATATAATGTCTATGGAGGATCATGAATAGAGTAAACCACTAAGTCAAGCTGAGATTACATGTGTGTGAGTTCTGCGATGGTAAGATATATTGTACGTGAGTTTACATAAGTTATGCGGTGATACTGCGATCGTATGTAATTATTGCAAATTTGTCTAGTCGCAAACCGTCAAAGCTACTAATAATAGCTACCCAAGTCATCTGTGTTGGTTCATGGAATCTATGTTAGTTCATGGCTTGAACTGGAATAGATGGCCCGGACATTTGTGTGGGTACATGGCTTGAATCGACATAGATAAAGTCATTTGTGTCGGATTTTTCAACCGACACCGATGTTCACACGGCATAGATGGAGGTCATAAACCATCGCAAATGATATTTTCTGCTGTAGTGAGTGTTTTAGGTTTGCTGGATTTGGTACCTTTGGAGAGAAATGTTGGCATATACTAATCAACGTGAATGTGCGAAGCACATCACCATGCATAGACTTCAAAACTTTGAGCTAAAATCTATTTGTATAAAATAAAATTGAATGAATATTTGACAAATACATGAAATTGGATTATTTATCTTGGTGTTTTTCTAACCAAGCAGACGAGGTGCACTCAGCGCCGTAGTGGTAGCTCTATCTATTAAAATTTTCAAACTGGTGCTTTAGTGTATAGGACACATTAAGTAAGCGGCATATATTAATAATTCAAATTTGATGGTCAATGCATATGAGGTGCTAGTGGGCAATGAAACAACTTGTATTTCCATCCATTTGGTCAAAGTAGATGAATTATTTGGACTGTTATGGGATACATGCTATTAATTGTATTTTCAAAGTAATGTTTTATATTAGTATATATATAGATAAAGTGGATTTCAAACCAGTAGTTTAATGTCTAGGACAAAATTAGTAGACTCTACTGTAAATTTAAATTCAGTAGTTAATGTATATGACAAATTAGTGGACATTGAACAAGGATCCAATTTGCATTTTCAGTCATGTGTTCAAAGCAGATAATGGTTTGATTGCTTATGGAATATATGCTATATTAAGTACATTTCAGCCTTTTAAATTTCATATTAGCATAGATATACATATAGCTGAGAAAAGACTTCAAAATATTAGAATGTCCAACTTGAAAAGGAAATGGTGAAGTCATAAAAAGCAGCAGTGTATCCGCGCTATCAGAATAAACGGAATATGCTTATTCATAGAAACGACATTCCATGCACCAATAGTACACGGAGACACGAAAGGTTTTTTTTTCAAACCTTAAATTCTATAAGAATAATCGATGATACGCCGCATAATGAGAACGAGGGGATACGACGATTCACTTATCTTTGTGTCTATAACATGTGGGATCGAAACCCACACTTGATAGATATCTAACAAGTCATCTCCCAGCTTCAATGTAGATCATCAAATTAGTTTATAATGGTATACATTCGTATGGTTCGGCTCCTCCATGACTCCCTGAGAGAACAGCATGTGAAGTGCGCAGGAGGTGAGGGGGCAGTTAGGGGCAAGCGTGCGTTGGTCGGTCACTGCGCCGGCGCCGGCGAGCGTTGACTTTGTGCGGGCTCCACCGGGGAACGAGGAGGTGGGGCAGTTGTGTCAGCTTGGAGCTGGAGGCGGGGCCGTACGTGTCGCTTGCGGAGTGGGTCGTTGCGTGTGTACGGACATCGGCTGGTCCCACCCACCGGTGAGTGACGCGAGCCGAAGAAAGCCGTGCTCTAACGTTTACTGCCCACTCACTCTCGTGACAAGATGGCCGGTCTCCGAAAGGAGCTGAAAATGCTGAAAATTTTGATAAAAATTTGTTATCGCTGCAAAGAAGTTTCGGAGAATATAATAAATTATTTTAGTAATTAAAAAGAATAACCATCTAAAACTTCATAAAAATCACTGTAAAGTATTAAATCGTTTGACTTATATAAAAATAACAAATTTCAAACATTACCATTTAATTGAAGCTAAGCTAAAAAAAACAAGGCTAAACTCTGCAGCTAGAGTCGATGGTGGTGGAGGAGTCATCTTTTTGGCATGTGGCGAGTTCATGGAAACAGGAATGCAAGTTCTTGAACTAGAAATTTCACGTGGAGTGCTAAAACTGCTTAATTTCTTTTCTCTCATCTCAAGGATGTGGTGTGGTGACTATTCAACGATGGAGTTTGACCAAATACCGGAACAGCTATGCCTATGTACATTTGTCCCTAAAATTAGTGAAACTTAAGAGGAGTTTCCTTCTTTCTTCTCCATTGTGGCAGATCATTAGGAGGGGAAAGCAGCCTCACGCGTGGCATACGGCATGGTGACTGGACCACTGTAGTTTGCTCATTTCTCTTTTCCCTCTTCTCTGTTCTATCTTACCCTTACTAATCATGTTGCCACCATACCTTCTCTCTCTCATCTGTTTCCTTCTCTCTTAATTTTGGCTGGAGGGACGACTAATTCAACCACCTCGCACGATCACACGATATCTGCTTGTCTCATGCTAGATTCAATATGTCATCTATACTATCGACTACTCGTTCATGGCCTCCTCATCCTACATAGCGCTCATGCTCCGACCAACCTCACTTAAGGCATCCCTTCATGCTCTCTCTGTCTTAGTCATGCCTCTGTGCTTTAGATGTTCTCTTCACTCCTCCAAGTTGGCAGTTCCACTAGCACCTAGAGTAGCTGAGAAGGAGAGAGATAGAAAAGCAAGAGGAAGAAGATGACATGGATGTTACGTCATCATTAATTACCTAGGGTTGATCACATCAACATTTAAGAACAACATGGATTTTATATTGGTATTTAACGAACACATGGACAATCAACTCATCATTTAACACAAAACCCTCATAGTTTTAGGGCTGTGTGCAAATAAATACAAGTTTAAAGGGTGAAAAATAAATTTGAAATTTATTAGGGTAAGTGAGACACCATTAGACTATAGTATAACTTTTGCTGAATAAAATTTGGAACATGATTGAGTACTTTGTTTGAGATGACTTATGAAGAGGGACATTATTGGGGGACTGCATTGTGCATTGGCTTATAAGGGACGTTTGGAGGCAAATATCTATTTTTGCTTGGTTTACAGCTAGTGCCTTATATTTTTACCGTTTCTTCAGTCAAATGCTTGGGCTTTTCAAAGCCGCAATATCAAGTCAAAATGTTGGATATTTTCGAAGCTCTTAAAAAGTTCAACACCTCATATATTTAACTATTGTGCCATATTGAACTCAAAGAAAGAGTATTAAGGTTCACAAAACTACCAAATTTTTTTTTTTTGAGGAACTGGACTAGCAAAAGCTACCTACCATTTTTCCGAACAGTTTATAGTTGATTTTGGTCGTCAAACCGATGCATAGCTACACAATTTCCACGGATCGATGATTGGCGTCTTGACCATGCTATCCGAATTCAGAAGCAGCATTAGCAGGCAGGCGATGCAACACTCGTACGTGGAAGGGGGCCGGGCCTGCCATGTCAGCAACCGGGAGTAGGCCAGAGAGGCAGGCCGGCATTCTTGGTGACACGTGGCACCATCGGATTGCCATGGAGCATTAGTGCAGGCTCCACCAGTGGCTGCATTTACATTTGGATGCTTCCTTTGGCTCCAATAATTTCTAGTCAAGCTGTAGCCTGTAGATACGCTTTGATGTCTGCGATGTTCTTAACATCGGCTGACTGGGAACTGGGAAGGATCCGGTGCTTGCCTGCCAACCACGGTCCATGAAAACTGGAGAGAAAATACAGCATATTTTGACCTTAATGTTCAGATTAAGGCCCACGGCTTATTATTCAAAGCCGTTTGCCTTGGCTCCTCGAGACTAATTCTAGATATTGTTCTTCCAAAATTTTCAAACAAAGTGGAACAAAAATTTTCGGTTGTCCAGCTTGGCGAACCATCTTCTTAGAGCTCTAATAATAATGATGGATGAAGATAATGGATATTGCTCTCTCTCTCTCTCTCTCTCTCTCTCTCTCTCTCTCTCTCTCTCTCTATTAGGGATGGCAGAAAAACCTATGGGTATCCGACCCAATGGGCATAGATATGGGTCGCTACCTATACTCTTGGGGTTTTCGGGTGCGGGTACAATTTTGTACCCATGAGTAACCCGAATTTTGACAGGTGGGCCAAATACATGAATATGTCATAGTGTCACAACCTATCTCCAGTCTCCACCGTTCCACAGCCCAAGCGACCCACTCCTTGCAGCCTGTCTTCCTGTCTAAAGCAGCCACACGGGCTTCTTTTCTATCCTGCCCCTTCCCCAATCCGCACACGACCAGCCGACTAAACCCTAATTCCCCAGCAAAAGCTCCCGATCCCCCTTACTCTGACGGTTGCCGCCGCCGCCATTGACTCGCTGGTCGCCGCCAGCCACCTTCCGCCGTGACTGTGTGAGCTTCTCTACCCCTCCCCCCTCTCTCTCCCTCCCTCTCCCTTGGCTTTCCGTCTCTCAGCCCGCTGCTGAGCCGGTCCCTTTGCCGCCGCCGACCTGACCCTGGCCCCTGTCGCCGCCGTCGCCGCTCTGGTCGCCACCGAGCCGGCCCCTAGCCGCCGCCGAGCCACCACCCTATCGGCCTGCTGCGCCCCCCTCTTTCTCGGTCTCCCCCTCCCTCGGTCTCTCCCTGGCTGTCAAGCTGTGACCTATGAGCTGTGTATTTTTGGGTATAGGTACCCATCAGGTATCGGGTACCCATCTGGTTCAGGTATTGGTGCGGGTTTGTACCCATGGATGTTTTCGGGTTTAGGTATGGGGAGTGTCTTCGGGTTTCGGATTCGGGTATGATAAAGGCATACCCGGAGATACCTGCCCAATTGCCATCCCTACTTTCCATGAGATGGAAAAAAGGAAAGACTTCCTACAAAGAAGTTTGTGTTAGAATTAATCTCGGTCTAACATACCGTATGATCATTTAGTATGAGAGTTCATCCCTAATTAAACTTATCTCTAACCTAAGCATGTCCAATGCTAGCATCAACATTTAGAGTATGTCCAATGCTAGCCCTAAATGTTGGCCCAATCATAAAATGTAAACAGCACATTTACTTAGATATATGATTAGTGAAATTTAAGACTAGTGCCAGGTTTTGAGACTAGTACTGAACATGCAACCCTAAGGTTATCTCCAATGCTGTCCGTATCTTAACGTTATAGCAAGTGTTATATCCTATAGCAAGTGTTAAATACTGTAGAGAATAAAATATAAGGAAGAAATACGGATGAATAGTGCAAAGGTGGAGCAAACAGCGGAGACACCGTTGAGATGGCCTGAATGAATGGAGCAACTAACTAGCCTAGATCAGATTGGACCCTTAAGTAACACATTAACACATGGTGGCTTGAAACCGGTTCCTTCTTTTAGGGAAAATGGCTTAAGATATGACCCGATTGAGTATCAAATAAGTCAACGTCGATCAGGCCATGTGTGGATTTCAATCGAATATTCAGAGTGCAGTGGCAGAGCCAGTAAGGCACATGAAAGCCCAAAACAGAAGACTTAACTACTTTTTCTTTGAAATGGACTTGACTGCGACTTGTGGTTTGCAGATACTCGATGGTAGGAAAGTTTTAGGCAGAAAACATAGGCACATAGCTTGGTTGCAAGTTGCAACAATGGTAACTAAACAAAGAGCAATCATCTGTTTTTATTACCCAAATATAGTGAATGGAAAGATCAACAGCACATAACATAAAAACACGTTGCATCAAAGAAACAGCAAATCAGGCGTCTCCTCTGACAAGATGCTGAAGCAAGTAGCAGCTCACATTATCATACCAACCATCAGAATGCGACATAAATAATTGATGAAGCGGTCCATTGTATTCCACAGTGTCCAACACTTAGATGCGTGTCCAAATTTCCTGGTAACTGGAGCTCGTTGGTACGATCATACCAGATAACCACGAAATCATAGACAGGTCCTCTTAAATAAATATAAAAGGATCTACTGCGTTAGATGACTCCCATCGATCTATAAGACTATAAACCCCAAATAATCCTACTACTTGGGCAATGGTAACTACAAAAAAGTGCACCTTTGTTTGATAAAGGAACGTGGCAGCTTTCAGAATGATAACAGGCTAACGTCTGCAACTTGGTGCCAGAGAAGCAAACCGGCATTTGCTGCATAGACCAGTTCTTCAATTGTGCAACTTTGAGCCCCGTGCTTTTTGCAGACGCCCCAAGACACTCTCAACTAGTTTATCTTTGTCTTCATGTTCTTCAGAGTCTGACACAAAAAAATACTGCTTAACTGGTGGTACCCTTGTGGGTTTTTGTGCACTCGCCGTGATTGGATTGTCATAATGACCTGGGCTGCTTCTAGAACAATCCACGAGCCCATCGATTTCTTGAGGTTTCTTAATACGATCATCATCCTTGCTACTGTTCCAGGAATCAATAATATGGAGGAGTGAGCTCTGCTTAGTATCTCGTCTGGGCTGGAGGTCTGCATGATTGTCGTCATCGGAGAACTCATCATCAGAGAGAGTGGGAGGTCGGTAGCACATTTCTTTGTCAACACCTTCAGCAGTATCAGCAGCGGCAGTTAGAGGACCGAGTTCCTCCCAGGTGAAGTCCTCACCATTACTCTGATTTCCATGGCCCTTGATAACAGCATGGCCATTTCCATCTTCTGCAGGTAGAATACATGGAAAGTTTATTTTTACATCAGGCATAATTTGCAACATTGATTTGAGGTCTGGATACCCCAGCTTCTCATGATCAAGCTCATATCCATGCTTCTGAGCAAATTGGCGCTTAAAACTATCGATGGTAAATCCATACTCATGTTGCAGAAGAAGCTCCTTTAACAGCTTATGACAATCAGACAATATTTCCTCCCTAGTGAGAGATACGTTTGCACTGCTTTTGTCACCAACATATTTACCTCGCTGCAATGGCTTCTCATTAGAAAAAAGAGAACTGAGACCATCAAACTTTCTGGAATTCAATGGAACACATGTTCTATCGCGAGGGAGGATAAGACGAAAAGGAAAATATCTAGAAGGAATTTCTTCAATCCATTTCTTTTCCAAAACTAACAAATGCAGCAACTGATTGAGATCTTTCTTAGAGAGGCCTTTAAGAGGCCAACAATCCAACTTTTGCAATCCATTTACCAGTTCCTCCCTGCCCAAGAAAAGTAAACATGTAAGAAATATTATCTTAAAACGATAAAGCAAAACATGATTTCTCATATTATCTCATAAAAAGATCTAGGTGGGATCCATTTGTTTGTCCTGTAAAAATGTAGTCCTGGAGCAGAAAAGGAATCCACATAGGATGTAACAGATAGAGCTGTAGGTATTCTGGCTACTAAACTGGATGCCTTTGGTTCAACGATTACGCCCTGTAATTGGATTACACTTTAAGCAAAATATGTTAATATCTTCTTTGCTTTATTTGGGGGTGAAATTGGAAGACATGGAATGTGATACTGCCATATCAGACCAATAGACAGCTGATTACGTACATGATTTGAGTGTTGTTGGAATCCAACACAGGCCCATGAAACACAATCCCCTGCATCCAAGTCCCAACACATGATGTGTTCCTCCTTGAGATCTCTCAGCGCAACGACATGTTCCTCCTCACAACCACCTGCCCTATGCATTACACACCACATCATTGATTCAGTGGTTGTGAAAGGAGCTGAAGGCACCGGCTGGCTAGAAGATCACAACATCCAGCGGCAAAAGTCTGGATAACAGACTACGATTAGTGTGGCCTGGTTGTTGGAATAAGCCACTGGCTGCAGTTGTGTATGGGGCGTCAATTAGTGCAGGCAGACGCCAAGTTGCTGGTATGTCGTGGCACTAGCCAGTGTGCTCCCCTCATCTAGCACGTCACCCTCTTTTCCTCCCTCCCAACGACAAGTGGACAAGTCCCTGAACCACCTTCTCCCTATGAAAAGTTGACTAATCCTAAAATACCCTAGAGTTTTTGCTGCTAATTTTGATGGGTTCGAGTTGCTTCAAAATTTATTTTAGAAAATTCCAGAATGGTTTGACCAGAACTAAATAGTAAAACAAACTTTAGTACCATTGCCCAGTCAAACCAACCATATTTCATTTTTGCCCATCCCCTGTTTTAGTGTATTTCAATACTCTTACGTCAATACTCAACAGTCACGATATGCTGCAATTTGCTTATAGCATGTTCTAACAAATTATAGATATAACCGGATGTTCGAAAGAAGTCACTCACAGGACAAAGGCTCACTGGAATCTATACAACAACAACAAAGCTTATTGAAATCTATAGAATGATAAATTAATGGGAAACCTGCAATTTATTTCTTTCTCGTTAGTTGATACTTGACATATCTATGTACTGTTTCATACAAATAATAAGAAAAGGAAAAAGTGCCATTTTAGTCCCTAAACTTTCACGAAAGCACCAAATTGGTCCTCGTGGTGGAAAACCGGGTTGAACCGGTCCTCATGGTTTTGTAAAAGTATCATTTTCATTCCTTGACCGGGTTTGAGGGTGGTTTTGCTAACGTGGCAGTTTTTGATAACATGTCAAACCATGTGGATCTACCACGTGGACTGTCACGTCAGCAAAACCACCTTCAAAACCTGT
This sequence comes from Raddia distichophylla, assembly GCA_005191435.1. Classification (NCBI taxonomy): domain Eukaryota; kingdom Viridiplantae; phylum Streptophyta; class Magnoliopsida; order Poales; family Poaceae; genus Raddia; species Raddia distichophylla. Next base: position 1,949,235 of record SPJY01036992.1, on the reverse strand, counting down.
TATGGGACGAAAATGGTGTTTTTGCAAAATCATGAGGACTGTTTCAACCCGGTTTTCCACCACGAGGACCAATTTGGTGATTTCGTGAAAGTTCACTTTTTTCCTTCAGAAAATAATACAACGATATGCTGCATTATTGTCGTCTTGATCTCACATTTGCACAAATTTGCATACTAGGTCAAACCCTCAACAGTTTTTTTAAAAAAAAACAATACCAACGAAAAGGCATGTATAGGATTAAAAGATTTACCTTGTCTTTGCTTTTGAGACAAACTCAGACCCAAAGGATTTTGATAATTGTTGCTCCAAAATATCCCACAAGTAAGGTTTTGTGAATATTGCGTTGACATCTTGTTGTTCACTTCCACAAATTGAAGCCTTTAAAGATTTTGACTCCTCAATTGAGTTTGTCCTGGCTACATCAATGCCATCTTGTTTTGTTGTACAGTTATCTTCATCCGACTTCCCAAATTTCCACCACCCTGTTGCCCAATGGAATAAGCCCACACTCGTTTTGGAAGTATCATCCATTTTTTCAGCTTTACTCTTAGGATCAGGTGCAGGTCCACTGCATGGTTTTGAGTTCTGGAGATTTGACACATCACTTTTCATTGTTCCCATCTCTTTCCCACGCATTATTTTTTCAGAATGGTCACCCTTGGATAACTTTGAAACATTAGTGGTGACTGATGTAGTCCTACCAGTTGCATCTGAGCTGCCATTTTGGAAAAAGGTTTTACGGATCAACTTCAAAAGGTCCCTAGATTGGTCCACATTATGATTTTGCTGTGTAGCTTGCAAATCATCAACAACTTCAGCTGAAGTGCTTTCACGATGTGGAGAAACATCGAGTTTTGCTGCCTCAGGGCCATTCCACAGTATCCAGATCCTTCTAAATAACCCATCATTATCAACATTATTATCCAGCACTGACGAAGAGGGAGTCCCAGGAGAACTCCTAGTTTCAATTTCCTTGTGGTTGGCAGACGATTCTGGCTGTGCATTGAATTCAGCTGTTGAGGAAGATGGTACCTCTGATTGGGAAGGTGAGACAGAAAATGTAGGTGGATTCTCATTTCCTGTCTGTGTGAAGCTTTTGTCCATAACAATACTCTGAGAAGAATTTAGAGTCTTAGAATTTTGTTCAGAACAGAAGGTTGACACAGAGGATGGAGGTGTCTTATTATTGTCTGTTGCTTGAATGATGTTAATGTCCCTGACATTACTTTGAGCAGAACACAGAGTTTTAGAACTTTCCCCAGCAGGCTCCAGTAATCTATTGTTAACCCCAACCACACATGGCTCACCAGCTAGACGGTTAATAAACTTCACAGTATGTGGGATTGATTGGAGAAGACAGGAAAACTTTTTGTGGCCAAAAAAATCCGCACCTAGATTAATATTATTCTTTGTAAGCTCTGCTCGAAGCATCGAAAGGCTCACCCCACCAGGATAGGAAGACAGTGCCTGCCTGATCCCATCAACTGCATATTTGGGAATTGGAGAATGCTTGGAACCAGATGGTACTGCAATGGGTTCCTCGGTTTCCACTGATTCTGTGTCTACCTCCATGAAAGGGTTATCAAGGTCTCCTTTGTAGTGACCATACCAAGATCCAGATAAACCATCAGGTGGGTGGTTAAAATGCTTCGGTGAGAAGTCCATCCCTTTCACTAAAGCTTCCCAAGGCCACATAATTGTCGCTGCACTGCACAGCACACCGGTAGCACTACTAGGGCAAGCAAGTAGTATGTTATAGTTGCTCATTCGCAAACGATGCAAAATGTTTGCAAAATCTTTATCCCCGGATATCAGAAAAAAATGGGCAGGTGGGGGGTTCTGAGCAATCCAGTAGACAAGATCAGCCATAAATGATCGATCAGAGCTATTCTTTCCACCTACATTATGGCAATGAAGTGTATAAAAAGTATAAAACAACATTATTAGTAGAACAAGATGAAACTAGAGTATTTACATATGCAAAACCATATTAAAAAAAGAAAAGAAAATTGTAGTCAGCTTAATGATGCTTTGCGAGTATTGATCAGAAATGATAAGATTTGCTATAGAGAACTCCTAGCTTCAGCAATATCATCGAATATAGGGACATCCAACTGATCAATTGATATCGAACTCATCTATACTCTCTTGAACTTGACGGAACAGAACTAGTGTACAACCTAATATTGTATCTGTCCCAACTAATAAAAACAGGAAAAAAAACAGAAGAAAATTTCACTTGCGAAGTTTTCTTTTATTGGATAATTTTTTTTTATTAACCATTTTTGGTATAGATAAAAAACAGCATCATCCCTACCCACAAACTTCTGTTAAGTACACATGCAAACTAGATGGTACCAAAATCAACAAAAACATCAATAAAATAGATTTATTTTTATTCATGATGCTTCTGTACTAAAAACAATGAACATACATGTGCACAACCAATTGGCGCAGTAGCTATGATAATTATCCTCCTGGAATCAAATTCAACATGGAGAAGGTCATACCAATTAAGCACAAACAGGAAAATCTCTACTATATAGGCTGTATAGAAATGGTAGCAGTAAGTTACAAAACTCAACAATATCATGGCATCATCGTTCATCATCCATTCTAAACAGAAGGATTATTTCAATCAAGTTAACACAAGCATAATTTCCATCCTTCTAAGCCTATCCCTGAGATTAAAATATCAAGTTCCTTGCGGAATTCAAGTGTGTAAATGGAAATTTTAGCAGTCAACCAATCTATGGATGAAAAATCAATCATATATAGGGTTATCTCCATCTGAAGCAAACTAACATGGCAATGCATTTCGGATCATCACCCCAGCAACGTGGCATTGTCTGATGACATACACACAGAAAGCCTAAGCAATACACAAATCATAGGAGAGGCACTCAAATTCGTCTGCTACTACACCTATACAAAATGGGGCGAATGGTTCCTAGGAGACGTGTGAAACATCAGACGTGCACTGAGACCAACGGAATGGATGGATCGGGAAGAGGGGAGGAGGACACGCAACTGCGTGGGACGTGGGAGATGGAGACGCCGGTGGCGGAGAGCGCCTCCTGCGCGGTGCGCGTGATCTGGAGGACGTCGCCGAAGGCGGTGATGGATAGCGGGCCGCGGATGCCGGCGGCGCGGAGGGCGGCGGTGACGCGGGGGGCGACGCGGCAGACGTTGACGCCGTTGGGGAGGTGGCAGTTCTCGAAGTCCCACCACACGGACACCTTCACCGACCGGCACTCCTCCTCGTGCCGCTGAGGGCTCCCCCGCTTCTCGCCGCCGTACTTGGGGACGCCCCCCGCCGCCGAGCTGAGGCGGCGAGAGTGCCCGCCGCCGCCGTCTCCGCGGTGGGCGGCGAGGCGGCGGAGGAGGAGCTGGGACATGGCCCGCTTGGGAGGCTGGGATACGGATCGGCGCCGCCTCTCGTCTCGCCGGCGGAGGGCGGAGGCGGTTGCGGGGTTGCGGTGTGTTGCAGGGTTTTAAAGGAAGGGAACACTGAAGAGCTCACACAATAAACCCCTTCTCTCCGGTCCGACGAATCATGAATGGCCCGAAATCGAACTACGTGGTTGGGCCGAAGAGGCGGCGCAAGGACGTATCTGGGTCGGGCTTCATAATGTTGGGCCGAATTCATAATGTTGGTCTTCGTAAACGAACAAGGGGACAGTGGCTCTGCCTTACCCTATCCTCTCATAGACCAACTATCTTGCGTGGGTAGTCAAGATGAAGGCAGACATGCGCGCTCAAGAGATGTGGAGTGCAATTGAGCCGAAGAAAGTCGGGCAGGTGGAGGAGTCCAAGGATCAAACCGTCCTAGCGATCATCTTCGGTGCCGTAGGTGAGGATATCTTGATGTAGATTGCATATAAAGAGAGCTAGAAGGATAAATGGGACACCTTTGCGCATGATATTTCTTATTGATGATCATGTGCGGGAAGTCAGACTCAACTACTTGCGATGGGAGTTCAAGAGCCTCGCATGGGGGAGAGCAACACCCTCAACGACTATGAGTGCAAGGTAACAAGTTTGGTGAACCAAATCCGAAGCCTAAGCGACAAGATGGAAGAGTCATACGTTGTTAAGAAGGTGTTGCGTTCCATCCCTGAGAAGTACGCTCAACTTGCTGCAACAATTGAGGAATTTGGTGACCTAAAGACCAAATAGTTACAATAGGTCTTCAGTCCGTTGAACGCTCATGAAGAGCGACTTCGTATGTACACACAACCTTAAGACCATGGACAACTATTGTTGATAAAGGCAAAAGGCGATCAGGAAAATACATCTCATCCACCATAAAAACAACGTAACAAGTCAGGTATCCGTTGCTACAATTATTATGGTTGTGAACATTTCGCAAAAGACGAAGTGTATGAGATTCATGCGATGAATCGCCTGCACTATAATGATAAAAAAGGAAGAGGTCAGTGCCAAAGAATATGTGTGTGAATTCCTTTTCTCTCTATGTGCTATTGATTCTCTGCGTGAGAATCAAATCCTATGTGGGTCATAATATCAGTTTATGTGAGAATCAGACCCTGTCTGGATTATAGTTTTTTCTTTGTGTGAGTTATCATTAGCGTGGATGTTCTATGTGAACATCAGATGGAGGAAGAATGTCATTGTGGGTGATAAGTGAAGATCAAGGATACGAAGGCGTCTTCTACAAAGAAGTTGCTACTGTGTGTGACCAGAAGCCATGGGTGATCCATCCGGTGTGTCCTACTATTTCATTTCAGATAGGTTTATAGTTAAGATATATCAAGATAAAAGGGGATATTGTTAGATTTAATCTTGGCATAAATGTTTTGGACAAAAAATAACTGTGGCTAATTAATTTCTAGTACCATGTCGGTAGTACAGTGAATATGGTGGTCTGTTTGTAATCTATATAGGTCAGTTTAGACTTCAGTTAGAAATCTATAAATAGAGGATGGCATGTAAACCTTGAGGGTACGAAATGTGAGATATATAATAAGTTTGGTACCAAAAATATTATTGTGCTACTGAAATTCTGTGGTTTCGTTATGTGAGATCAAGAGTGTTTAAGCTCCTGGGCCAACAATCTTCACATACAGACACAGATCAGGCCGGTTAGCTCACTCGGGATTAATTGTATTCTCAGGTGTTGGATTGGAAGAAAACCAAAGCTGGCCTTATTGTTGTGACAAACCACAAGATGTTGGGCACAAATGAAATATGTCAAACTCAGTTAACACAATCAAAGTATCAACAACCCAATTAGGTCTGAATTATTACAGGCAGCCCAACAAGCTACAAAGTGAGCTATTAAAAATTTGAAAGCAAAAGAAACGAGGATACAACACAGCAACTGCAGTAGCAGCTAATCAAGAGAAAACGGCTAAACATGGTTTTCTAGTCACTATAAGTTAACAAGACATCCACAACAAACAACATAACAGCGGTTCCAGCAACACATGAGGGGGCCCATCGGTTTGTCACACAATTAACCATGCTTAGGCACCCATGGTTTCATTCGCAGGCCAGCTTGGTGTCAAAGCTACTCAGGCAGATTGCAAAGGCCTGGAAGGCCGACAGTGGGTACCGGTAGTCCATTGTGAACATGTCCTTTGCAACCTTACCGAATTGCAGTATCACTTTGTCATGCTCAGGTGGAATTGGTGCAGCAGGCTGTGATGGGGTTGGGGCTCCGGCAGCAGGCTGTGTTGCAGCAACAAGCTGGAAGTTCTTGACAGATGCAACAGTCACCCTGCCCTTAAAGTTGAGGCACCAGCACTGCAATTGCTCATGCCATCGTGGGGCCTTGTTACGAAGAACCAATGGCCTCTCCCTGCACTCGTCATTGTCGCCCAATGCATGGCCTCCAATTCTGGGGCCGCCTATTGAGATGTCAGAGAATCGGGTGCTGCTAAAACGAATTGAATGTTCCATAATGGATGACTTGGAGAAGGAGATGCTGCCAAATGAATCATCAAGAGAGCGAGAAAGGACACTGTCCGGCTGGCATGGGACAGTGCCACCAGTCTCAATAGATGAGGCAGGGATGGAGTGCATCACACAGTTCATCCGCCTAGGACCCCGTGTCCCCAAAACGTTCAGCTCGTATGAAACCTGCGCTATGCTGTAGGCGCTGGATGGTACCTTTGGTGAAACCTTCCTGGAGTAAAACCTACGGCTTGTTTTCCCCGACTGAGAAACATTGGCTGTGTTGCATGGAGGCTGGGTATCATATATTACAAACTTTGTACCGAGAAGATTTGACCTAAAAGTTCAATACGATTACGGTAAACATATTAGCAGCACATTGATTTTCTAAAAAATAGATTATGTAACTTTCTAAACAAAGTTGCCCATGGTTTGATTTAGTACCTTAATTTTCCGATGTACGTGTTGCTTGACCTAGATGTATTGTCAACATTCATAAATATTGTATATTCTGTACAGGTTGCACGGGAGTATCTTTTCGCTGATAGAAGGAACTTTCCACTTTCAACTAGCACAGCTGCAGAACATGTTTTATAATATATCATATACATGAAGAGATTAAATACTAGCAGGTAGGGTTGCAAGAGGAATATATCCTCAAAAGGATTAGTTCAATAAGTCAGAACAGAAAATCATTGACAGTTGATAGCAGCACATCAGCACTCATTACTGGTAAATTGGTAATAGTGGTATGCGCACTGCATATGTTAGCCTCAGATGCTTGGAATAGAAGCCAAAACAGCTCTGTTTAGTTCATTAGATTATAGCAAATTAAGTATTATATAGTTGGCTTACAGGACAGACATGAGGCATGAAAGAATCATCATCATCATACCCCAATGTTTCCAAGGAAACTACCGCAAAAGCAGGGTAAGAGCATCCCCAGCAGGGGCGCTGTCAAAAGCAGCCTGCATCACACGCGCGCGCGGAAGAAAAATTCAAACGAGCTGCTGTGTCTGTGCGGACGGATGCGCGAGCAGTTACGCAAGCATTTACACATGATGCAGGCGTGGATGGCAACCCTGCTGCTCATGCTCTAAGGGAGGGTTGGTGTACGCAATCTTACCCTAAGATTAAAAATCACAGAGACATTGTTTCCATTTGACCCTTGGTGATGCTAGAGAACTCTCTACCTGTTTGGTTCGTTGCCTAAGGCTGCCACGCCTAACCTTAGTCGTGCCACACTTTCTGAGGCGTCCGTTTGGTTCAACGTCTAACCTTAGTCGCACCACACTTTATTAGCCTCCGTCCCCACTTGTCATTGACTCATTTTTTTGCCTCACTTTGCCACAAGTGTGGCGCGGATTTTCTCCGCCACACTTTTGTGGCTTGCCACACTTTGCCTAATGTGAGGTGTGGCAAAGTTAGCTGAGAAGCAAACAGGCCCTTACTTCATGACAAACAAAAAGTATAGATAGTTTGATATGCCATTTTGCTTTAGCCCATAATAATCTAAAGCCAAAGAATAAAAGATCAATTGGCTCTATTTGATTAAAGATCATGAGGCATGAAAGAATAGTTCAGAGAATTAGAGGGTGAGCATCAGTGATTCACATAGAACAAGAAGCTTTTGAGTTTTGTCAACCTTATAATCATGCTAAAACATGCAGTAGTGTTGGCATGGTTGCCCAAATTTGACAGGTTCAGCCATGCCCAAATTTGACAGGTTCAGCCATGTCTTTTACTGAAGTTAATCAAACAGCAACTATTGTAATTGATACTGGATTCTACAACTTAATTTTTTTAAAATTTGTAACTACTTAAGAAAAACTGAGTACTGTACAAAAGAGTTACAAAGACAATGGTTCTCTAGACCTGTTCAATACTAGTCAAGAGTACCAGTCATGTTGAACAAGAAATAAAAGAAATTAGAAAAAAAATATGCAGACCGACAAACGCACAAATGATTGGCATGAATTAGAGTATAATAGTTTTGACCAAAACCTAAACAGAACTAAACATTCTTGGATTAAATGATCAGCACACTAACTTAATGTTCGCAGTAATAATTTATGCATGATTTTACTACAATACAAGTTCTATGCTATAGTTTGGTTGTTATTTTATAAGAAAGATAGTGGTGTACATCTTGCATCTTTTGAGTAATTGTTGAATGTTGATACAAGCTTGTCAGGAGAAATGATGCAATGTAATGAATAATGAATTACCTTAAGTAGTAAGTACAAAAAAAATGTAATCTTTAAGAACAGGCTTACCTGAGCTAAGGCACAGATATAAGTTGTAAGTTTGGGTAGATTTATTCCTTTTAATGAAGCACTGGATGGTTCCATCTCGGGGCCCAGGCTACATAAAAAATACAGACAACATTAGTATATTAATGAATAAATGAAATATGCTTCCACTGTCTTGTTCATGTTAAAAATACTAAAAACAAAATATATGTTATTGACTTTTAGCGCAGAAGGCTAAAAGGGACCATCACCTGCTTCAGGGAAACAGGAAAAGTGATCTTCCCAGAACACTCCAGATTCTTAACGATGTCTTTACACATCTCTCTCCACGTTCGGCAAACAGACGCACAAGCGACTACATGCTTCCTGGACGGCCATGTTGCCTCACTGGCCTCCAATCTCTCAATCACATCTCGAAGCAATTCTGGGGGCAAATTAGCCCAGCAACTGCTCTGGACCACAGGGGCTGGGTCATGCAACTCATGGACAGCACTATGAGATTTTCCTCTGTGATGACCAATAAGTTTTGCCTCGAATCCTCTTCGAGACAAACTCCCAAAGCCATCCCTTACATCACGCACAATACTACGAAACGACATCTATTCCAGGCACAGTAAGTACAATTGTGCTGAAACAACAAATTTTCCTCCTATTGTCGTACACACAGCATCCCAAGTACTTTTCGTCAACATGAACCGAACATGAAGAACAGCCTGCAGAAAAAAGAGAAAACCTGATGTCAACCTTTGAAAATTCTCTTAGGAAAAGAACAGAGATTTGTGCTGATTCCCTATTTCCCATTCCCAACAACCAAAAAACAGATTTATCCAAATAAAAGCTTCCAAGGTAGTGTTATTATATATATATTTAAATGGAACACAATTGCTAATCCTCCCACAAACCCATTCTTCCCAAGGCCCACCAACTCAACTCAACGTATTCCACACTGGGTACTTGGGTATGCCTCAGGCTCATCCAATCAATGATGTCATCCAATCAGGCCAAGCGTAGCCAACTTCCAACCCTACCAATGTAACACGTAGCCAACTCCACTCATCTTTCCCAACCAGGAAGCGAAGGCGGCAGCTTGAAAATGGAGATTAGGAGATGCATGGCACCAACTTGAGCTCACGCAAGCAAGGAAGATCTGAGGTGGCGACGGCCGATGGCCGCACCGGTGCTGAGAAGGGGGGCCTGAGTAGAAACTAGAAAGGCATCAAAGCAGTAACATCCTCCCACAATCCTTTTTGTTGATTAGTGCATTCCCCCTTCGGATTTACTTGGGTTCTTGGTTGGAGTGCACGGATGTGATAAGGAATCTGTGTTTTGGTACTGTAACTTGTATGCCAACTCTTTCCATGTCAATTAGACTGAGTTTGAACAAATATTTGTGGCTTATTAAATTAATTTGATCAACCAAAAGAACTGGACCGAAATGTATAAGATAATATGGTTTGGGTTTTTTCACAGAAAAATTCAGTTTCCAATATTAAAAAAAAATGGAACCGAATAAACCGAACTGATTGAACCGAAGAAACCGAATGCCCACCAGTCCACCCCTGGCCTACCAGAACCCTAACAAGCTGCCGCCACCCTTCCCAGCCGACACCCGTTGTGACCTCCTCTCTTCCTCCCCTCCCCAGCCATTGTTTCCTCCTCGCCTCAGCCTCATGAGGAGAAGCAGCCATGGCAAGCAGTGACTATGGTGGCAGCAGCGGTAGTGATGACGGTAAGGTAGGCACAACTGCCCCTCTCTCTTTCCTCAAGTTCCTCTCCCCCGATTCACTATTTTTTTGCCCGAACAGTACCACGAATCACCGCCAAATCTGATCGGTTTGAATCCTGATCTGATTTGCACGATCCAAATCGGGGTTCAAAGGTGTTTGCCTCTGATATTTTAAAATGAAATAGCCATCAAGTTTCTTTTCCAATCCAACTTCACAACAATAGTAGAGACTACAGAAAAAAAGGAACAATGGCCACAATTTTAGGCCTGCAGGGCACAAACACATGGCATTTCGGTGTCCCTGCCGACTGCCGCACCATTATTTTGACCACTAAATCATAAGCCCAGCTACTTACAACCTAACAAGTAATAGACAAACAAAATCCTAAAAACAAACCTTAAATACTGAATCGGTCACTACTAGCTGGGAAACAATCTAACGTTACTCCCAATACTATCAAGCTAACAGAAAGGTGAAGCATAGCACTTGGCTCATTATCCAGGGGAAATTACTCAGAATCTCAGATTGAAGTCATAGTCATGAAAGATGCATTTCCCCAACCTTCAACCGAAAACCTAATGTTCTAACCATACCAGCTAAAAATAAATAATTACCATACAAATTGGGTCAGCAAGACATGCCTAGGAAAAGAATGCACACAAACTGAATTGCAGGAGGCCAAGATAAACATAAACGAAGGGGGGAAATCACATGTGTACCCGCACGTAAGGATTACAGGTCCGCATTGCCTCGCCTTCAACCGAAAACCACGAAGGCTAGACCCTAAAAACTAGCTGAATACAGCCGCCCGCGTCCTCTCCTCACACCCAAATCCCACCAAAATTACAGCTAAATCCGCCGCCTCCCCACCAAATCCCCACCAAAATTCAGCCCGGAAACAACGCCAGAAACGCATCGGCTCAGCCAAAGGCCCCTCCTTTCCGCGTCCGGCGAGCGCAGCCCCCTCTCCTATAGCACGAAACCACCCCCAAGCGTCGTCGAGGGGGTGAAAGGAGCACGGATCCGGGCGGCGCGTACCTCAGGCTGGAGCGAGCCGCCGCGGCGGGCGCGGGACCGGGGCGGGCCGGGGCTACGGGAGGCCGGCGGGGGCAGATTGCGGGGATGCCATTCGGATCGGAGCCGGAGGAGGGGGAAAGGAATGGAGGAGGAGTGAGGGGAGGCGGAGGAGGAAGGAACAAGTGGTGGTGGTGGTGGTGGGGTGGCTCGACATGTTCCGAGGGGGACGCGGACGTCACATGCCCCCGCATAAAATTAACACCTGGCTACCGGTAATTCTAATTGCAAGCTTTTTTCCCCCCAAAAAAAAGCTTTTCTATATATATGTTAACACGTCTCTCGTACTTAAGAGGGGCAAAATTATCTTCGCACCTCGTTAAAGCAAAAAAATTTGTTCATATGTTTTGAATTGTGTCGTGTTGTCAAATGGATATATAAGTAATTTTGGGCGCAGCATTTTCCTAAACGATCTACGCCCCCACAAAGTCGCTGGGCGTCGTGGTGACGTTGCCGCAACTTGGCCGTAGTCGCTTTGCTAGGTAAGCAGCATGTCTAGGCGGTGCTCGGCGGATGAAAACGTGGGCCTGAGCAAATGAAACGAGCATGACAGGGAGTTAGGGTTTCCACCCAAATCAATGTCGTTTGAATGGTATCCTTCTCTGTCTTTCTTGTTCCTCCTCCTCGGTGCTCTGCTTCTTCCTTCCCCTGCTCTCTTCCTTCCACGGCTTGTGCTCCTCCTTGATTCCTCCTCCCGATGCTCGATGCTCAGACTCCTTCTTGCTGCCATAACTTCTTCTTGCGCTTCAACCCCTTCACCCATGACTTCAATTCCTCTTGTCGTGCTTCAACCCCTCCTCCCACGGCTTCTTCCCTCCCCTCTTGCTCAACCCGTCATCCCTAAGCTTCTTCCCTCCCCTTCTCTCTTCTTCCTACCCGTTAATCTAAACTTCATGACTTACGAATTTATTTGTATACATGTCTTCAAATAGTTGAAGTTGCTTGTATTCAGTTTGCGCTCCTAGCCCCCCTGACCCTAGGCCCCTGCCTGCCACCCGCCTAGCGCCTAGGATAATCTTGTTGGGACATGTTATCAAAGACGACGTACTTTTGGGCAAATGATCAAGGGCCTGTCAACTTTATCGTAATATTTTCTCTATTTTATAGTGATCGACTATAGTTTTTTATTTCAAAATGATACATCTCAACTGTGACAGGGCATCCAAATTGCTGATTGTCTGTTTTTCATGATTTCAATCTATCGTTTACAATAGTTGAAATCAAAATATAATACATGACTATGTTAAAAAATTATGTAGGATTTCATGATTTTAGGATGTGTTTGGTTGTTGACCACGCCCTAAGCATGAGCGCCAGGCTTGCAGGAGCAAGGTTATGGTAGTGTATAGCGGCGTTTTTGTTTACCCTGCATCCTCGGTCCAACTCACTCGAGTTAACACTTCATTTCCAATCAAAAGGTGTTTGTTTCAATCCCTACCTATGACGGGTGGCACGGTAGGAATATAAGTTTTGCGAAAAAGAAATTAAACGCTTATTATTCATGCAAATTGTTAATAAATCATTTTGAAAAGCTTTTAGATATTCTTGGGAAGTTTGAGTTTTGTGAGATATCGAGTTTTTGCTTTGTACTGTACTAGCAAGGTTAGCGCGCCCGTGACGCGCCGCTTTAGGCCCTTTTATATCTGAGCAAATAAAGATATATGATAAAAAAAAACGTTACATCTTTTGTTTTTTGTTCCCATTTTTTGTTCTTTTTTTAAGAATAATTGTTGATGTCCAAATTTTTTAAGGTTGTTATCATGATATTACGGTGCCTTTTGCGAAGTTTTTTTTACTAGATTTTTTGTAAGTGGCCATAAAAGTGGAAATTTAAAAAGAATGAATTATTTCGCAATACAATCATTTTTAAATCCTAAATGTTTTGAAAATAGCTATTTTTACGGGCATTTTCATGAATACATGCTCCTTAACTATAGTTCTATATTTCGAAGATTTTTCTATTATTTACTAACTAATATAAAAAAATAAACATTTCTAATGCTTAAATACATTTATGGACCCTTACTATAAAATTTTGATTGCATTTTGAAAACACATAAGATTCTGGATTTATTTACGTTGCTAGACCAAATTTCCTCCATTTGATCCCCTCTCTCTCAATTTTTTTTCTTCTAAAATTCATGTTTTAGGGGGGTTTAAAGTTTTAAAATTGAATGTCATGAAATTTAAAATTTAGAAATAAATTCAAGGGATTTTGTAAGATATCAAAATTTTTGTTTGAACTCGGGTCGGGAGTTTGGAAATTTAAAAAATTGAAATTTTTTAAGATTTACAAAGAAGAACTAAGCAAATTATACAATACAAAAAACCATGAAAACTAAATTTAGAATTTTTTTTTGAAATCCGAATAAACTAAAGCGAATATAACAAATTCTAAAATAAAAAATATCTATAAAGGTTTGCTATTTCTCAAATTCATTCGCGTATAGGCGAGCGAGAGTATGCGCGTACAGGCGCGAGCGAGTAGTGTAGGCGTACAAAAATACTTGCAGGACGTGAGCGTACAGGCGACGCGAGCGACTCGCTCGCGTAAAGGCGCGACCATGTACATGCGTACAGCCGTACAGGCAAGGCTCGCGTACGTGTGGCGAGTCGCGAGTCCACGCTCGCGTACAGGCGAGGAGGCGAGCGACTCGCGAGTGAGCGAAAAATGCTTGCAGCAAAATGACGGAGCGGGGATTCGAGGCCTGGGTCTTGTTTGTTTCAGATTAATGTTGAGTTGAGTTTTACTGTAACAAATTTGTGATCTACTCGAAAGACGTCGAATTACCCACCATGGGTGGCCGAGGGGAAGTTACCGATGGTATACGCTCGGCCATATACATGTCCTACGGTATTTTCTAATGGCCGATAGTATTTGCACACTCGGTAAAAGTTAGAATTCTAGTAGTGGCCACCCGCCTAGCGCCTAGGATAATCTTGTTGGGACATGTTATCAAAGACGACGTACTTTTGGGCAAATGATCAAGGGCCTGTCAACTTTATCGTAATATTTTCTCTATTTTATAGTGATCGACTATAGTTTTTTATTTCAAAATGATACATCTCAACTGTGACAGGGCATCCAAATTGCTGATTGTCTGTTTTTCATGATTTCAATCTATCGTTTACAATAGTTGAAATCAAAATATAATACATGACTATGTTAAAAAATTATGTAGGATTTCATGATTTTAGGATGTGTTTGGTTGTTGACCACGCCCTAAGCATGAGCGCCAGGCTTGCAGGAGCAAGGTTATGGTAGTGTATAGCGGCGTTTTTGTTTACCCTGCATCCTCGGTCCAACTCACTCGAGTTAACACTTCATTTCCAATCAAAAGGTGTTTGTTTCAATCCCTACCTATGACGGGTGGCACGGTAGGAATATAAGTTTTGCGAAAAAGAAATTAAACGCTTATTATTCATGCAAATTGTTAATAAATCATTTTGAAAAGCTTTTAGATGTTCCTGGGAAGTTTGAGTTTTGTGAGATATCGAGTTTTTGCTTGGTACTACCTCCGGTCATAAAAAGAAGTCGCCGTTGACTTTGGCAGACATCTTTGACCATTCGTCTTATTCAAAAAAGTTAAGTAAATATCATTTATTTTGTATTGATTTAGTTTATTATTAAATATATTTTAAGTATGACTTATATTTTTGTATATTTATAAATTTTTTTGAATAAGACGAATGGTTAAATACGTATGCAAAAGTCAACGACGACTTCTTTTCGTGACCGGAGTGAGTATATGGTAGGAGCATGTGATATGCTGACACCACATAGTCACATACACGTGTACGTACGTCTGACACACTAAAAAGTCGCCGAGACCGGGGAGGCAAGCGCACGTTAAAATAAGATCAAACTGGGGAATCCTCGCGGCGGGCTGGTTCATGAATCATGAGCACTCGAGCTGTTGAGCGTGCAAATTGAAGGTAAAATAGTCTAGATTGACAAGACAGATTCTCGTAGCCGATGAGCATGGACTTGCTTCGACTAGCACGACTTTTTCCTTTTGTGATCAGTACTATATCATGACAACTGATGAGTGCTATAGTTTCATCCAAAATATTTCCCCCCACTACATTGTTTTATGTTTGCTTGGCAGATTAGTCCATGATCCATTTAAGCACAGCTTAAAAGGAGGGCATCAGCTTTTACACGTTGTGCCTGCTGCCGGCGCGGGTTCGAGCCTTGGCTCCACCCGTTGTCTCGTATTTTCTGGGTTTTAATCCAGGGCATGTACACTCTGGGTTTAGTTCCCAAAGACACATGTGTGCGCGTTCAGTGGGACTACGCGTGCCCGCGTACGGAGGTGTTGGCCTCTCATCTAGTTCTGCGTGTGTACTGGACGCGCACGGGTGTGTGTGGAGTGTTGTGGCGTGCGTGTGGAGTGAGTTGTGTGCGTCTATGTTGTACCATCTCAAAAAAAAAAAAGGAGGGCATCAGCTTAAAGCCTTTGATCAATCTCATAAAAAGAAGGAACTACAACATTCAAGTTTGCTTTTCATGAAGAAATGTATGTTTTTCTCTCCTTTTTTTTTATGCGAAAATTGAACAAGAAGACGCAATTCTAGACTGAATGTCAGCTCATATTTCAAATCGCCCTATTTTGATGAACCAGGGCTTGCTGTACACGGAGACAGAGGACAGAAATTAGCAACATATACATTATACAGGCATAGGACGTTCTTGACCCTTGAGGCTTATGACGCAAATCAATCGCACTGTCGCAAACAATGTTGCAACAAAACAAATCCGAAGAGACACACCAATACACCATAGGAATGATAAAACAAATTCTTGTGCATTGGGATGCCTGGTGAAGTTCATGATCGATCTTCTCGCGGTATATTACCCTAACATCACAAGCCATCAGCAACCTGAAAGAACCAATAAGAATAAGCATATTTAAGGGAAAAGAAACCCTAACAGTCTTACTAACTAATTCTATGATGTTAGATGGTAATAAAACTACGAACCATCACAGTTAGCAATTAAGGTCAGCATGCGAAGGCACAACAGCGCTGAAAATAGACTTTAGATAGTGCGTGGGTACAAGTAAAGACCATAATATGTTCAGGTTCAGATCTATAACAAAACTCACCGGACCTCTAATACTTCACAACTCTATCAAGAGCTAAAATGCTCTTTGCGTTACTTTTTTTTAGCAAACGTCTATATGTGCTATGCAGCCATCTGCAACTTTATCTCAAAGAAAGGATGATTATTCGTCTTGCGTAACACTGCAACTTCTGGACAGTTCACTATGCTATAGCCAGTAAAGTCCTACACAAATTCTTGCCAGCAAATTTGTTTCCTACTCTCCTTACAAGTTTATAAGGCACATTTCATCTTACACATAAATCAATTAGACATTGAAAATGGCTACTAAATACTACTTTCAAAGCATATATGCAGGAAATACAAAATAAAGTTAGATATTTAGCAAGGATATAGAGGAAACAGCACACTTAATTTGCATCAGAATATGACATACATAAGCACCATATTTATGGGCAAATCCATTCATAAAATGCGTCTTACAAGCTTATAAAGAAAAAAGAACAGGCCTGATTAGGTGTCCCTCTATATCAGATTTATAACAAGTTCTACAGCTGCATAGGCCGCCTTAAAATGTTCCAATAAAAAAATTAGGTTTCTGTTGATCAATCCTATATATGTATCTTGTAGCGTTTACATAGGTTTTAGCTGTGTACTATCACTTAGTTGATAATTAGGCTTGTGTTGCTTTATCTGTCCTAATCCAAGCCATATGCAATTCTATGCTCAAAAAGTACCATAACACCAACTACCAGCTGTGGACAGCTGGTCGAGTGTGCCCAAAGTAATCAATTTCATCTCGGTGCCGGCCAGAATATTCCATTCCATCACATAACAAGAAATGCATCATCCAACTAGCGAAATTCAGGCCAACTCTGGCCATTCCAGGAAGAATCGAAATTAACATCGACTTCCATACTGGCTAAAAATAGCAGTAATATCTCCTTCCAATCCAGCCCAAAAATAAAACTAAATAGGAATAGCTCAAAAATTTAGATCTGAGAAGGCAAGAAATCAAGGAACCCAGGACACAAAAAGAACAACAGAACCAACCACACAAGCTTGGGGCATTATCTCAGCAGGGAGGACAAGCTGGCAGACGGGCTTTGGCAAAGGCGGCCCTCCATCTGTGTTTTGCGATTCTGTATGGCAGCAGCTTTGGCTGCTGGTCCTACTTATATTTGAAAGCTTGTGAATGTGACAATGTGTATTGCACACGAACCATAGTGTTTTGCAGGTGAAGACTCAAAAGCTTTGGCATGTTGGGCTGGTCCAACAAACCAATTTGCTATTCTTTTAGGAATTTAAAACTTGCTACTTATTAGGCAGTTTGGTGGCCAAGCTAACATGGTAATATATAAATACACCAGAACAGACCGGTACCAGAATGATCCACGAAAGACCCAAACCAGAATGGCCTCCGGAATGGAATTGATAATTATGGCACAACCATCTCAGGCTCAGTGCACAGCTAATATTTATGGTACAGCAGTTTTCTTTGCTACTATTTACCAGTAACTAATAGCTTTTCAAAACCAGGGATGCATAATTCACTCTTTTCCATTTCATTAAACAGAACCAACAAGAGTCTATTGGTAATAGTAATGATATAATGTGCTCCATGAAGTGTTAGTGTGTGTCAATCGAATATACCCATGCAGCCTGGTCTGTGATTTCAGAGAATCAACTGGTACGTGGAACGTAATGCCTGACATACATTGGTTGTAGGATTAGAAGTGTAAATATGTCTAAGACAAGAAAGTGCGAAATCAAGTATACATAAAGTCTGCAGTGTTCAATCTAGTCGGCAGTATAAATATATAATATTTCAACACACAGTATAAATATTGAACAGATGTCTACATGCTTCCAATGCTTCCAGCAATTCAAAGCTACGAACTATCGTGAGTTAGGGTCATAAAATATTGAAACAAGAAACTATTAAATTTTAATAGGAATACAAATTAATGTGAAAGTTCAAATAAATGAAACTGGTACTCAATATTTTATGACACTGCAGCTAAACTGGTACTCCCTCCAGGTTCGTAATAGTTGATGTTTAATAGTTTTGCACCAAGTGCTGGAAAACTTGATGTTTAGCTGTTTTTTCCCTACGTTTCCTCCTGGGAATCACCTACAATAGCTTCGCAATTATTCCTTTGTACAACACATGCATCCATGCAAATTTTTTACTGCTTCTTTGTTATGGACGTGGCAGCTTCAGCGGCGGCAACAACGAACGGCGACACAGCGGCTGCTACTAGTCTACTACATGAGGATGTTGTGCAGCAACGCAAGTGATGGAGCTTCAAACTGACTAGATAATTATCTAGTCATGCATGCACGATGGTGGCGCGTTGCATGGATGCAGCACGGGATCATTCTCGAGCTTCAAACTGACTAGATAATTATCTAGTCATGCATGCACGATGGTGGCGCGTTGCATGGATGCAGCACGGGGTCATTCTCATGGCTTATCTTTAAGCACGGCAATTAGTTGGATGGCTTATCCATAGCAACAATAATTATTTTATTTATTTTAATTTCATCGCTTAATTTTTGCAGTTTGTTGTTAGCTCGATCGTGTAAGGCTTAGCCTATATATGTACCCAATGATAATCAATGAAAGGACATGCGAGTTCAGATGCCAAAATTCGGTTCCCAGGCGGTGCCTCCGATCAACAGCCAATCCTAGGCGCTAGCCACGATAAACGGCTCGTCTCGCCCACGTTACGGGTCGTATCTTGTTCCTGTTGCGTGTTCATATCGAGCACGTAACATTCTTGGGTTAACGAGCGAGAGTAAATACAGTATTACTCCCAGTAACAGATGAAATACGTGCTCCATCTGCCTATATGTACTGCTCAAAGAAGAACAAGCAGGAAGCTAGGTTGCATGCAAAAAAACATGCATTCAAAGTGAGATTCGAACCTCCGACCTGGTGACTTGCATTAATAGCTTCGACCACTAGACTAGACGATGGCACTAACTTCTTGAAGCGACCACCATTTAATATAGGTGAAATGGTAAGTAGACTTCCCTAATTAAACCCGTCTTGTATTGTAATTCTTGTCTGAAACGTCAACTATTACGGACCTGTAGTGAGTAGTATGTAAAACATCACCTGAAATCAGTTTTTGGTTCATAGAAGATACAAACATACTATGTATATAGCTGCAAGCATTAGTATAGTTACTCCTCATATAATAAGCTCAACAAACTGCTGACATACGCAATTTAAATTCTAACTGTACATTATTCAGGAACTCAACATATCTCAAGAATTCCATGGCTCCTAGAACATGCATGGTTGTTTCTATTTCATATAAAACGTTACAGCATTTATTGAGGGTTAAAATATTAAAATGAAACAAAGTGTTAATTCATTATCAGCAAGCAACTAGCAGTACAGCTATACCATATAATAGGTTTAGGAAAAGAAAGTTACTCAAATGATTAATATTCAGGGTAGTGATAATGCAGAGTTACTTATCACCTTACAACTCAGTCTTGATCAGCCAAATAGATCTGAAGAAAGACTGCCAATGCCTTTCAGCTTGATTTCCAGCTCTAACTCTTTGTGTCTAACTTCAAGCTCCAAATGTTTATTCTCAATCTTCATTTGTTCATTCTCCAAACTCATGCTTTCCAATTCTCTGTCCTTCTTTTTACTGGATTGTTCCCACTTGAAGCGTTGTTTTGCAAGCTCCAGTGCCTGAACTTCAATTTGCAGGCGCTGTTTCTCAAGTTCTGCAGATTGTGTAACCATGTCGTTTTGTGCCAAAGCCAAGTTGGTTCCATCTGAAAAGGCTTTGTTTATATCCAGTGTGACACCAAGTGGATCAGACCTCATGCTACAATCATGTGAGCTTGAAGAGTTTCCAAAACCTACATCCTCATGATCCGCCATATACCGCATCCTTTTATGTATGGGCAGGGTTCCCTTATTGCCGTGCATCGTGTGATGCTCCTCATCATTCTCCTCCTCATAATCAGTGTCTGCACTTTGATCATCTCCATTGACATCTCCACCTGCTCCCCTCGGTTCATTTTCCTCTCTACACCTAAGAGCAAGCTGTAGTGAACGCTGAAGTGCAGGATCTTCAGGCAAGCTCACATTGTTGTTGTTATGGTAGGAGCACATCTCCTCATAGAACAAGTGCTTTGAGTTTAATATCTTCCTTGCATCCTCTTTCAATTTCTCAGAAAGATTATCCATGTGATCCAGAATTGCTGGATTCTCCACAACCTTGCAAGTTGTACCTCGACCAAAGATATCTGTAAGCCTTTTATATCTCTTATTAAGGTCATTGAATTTATCCTCACACTGTTGTGGTGACACGTTGCAGCCTCGCTCGCCCATGACCTTCGATATTGCCTTCCACTTGCCTTTCTTCTGCATCATTGCACAGCTCCTATTCCCACCTCCTAAATCAGCTCCCGAATCCGCATACGCCACGGCAGTAATTAAAAGCTTAACCATTGAATCCGTCCACTTCATCCTCTGGCACGCAGACCCCTTCTTTCCCTTTCCGCTTCGGCTACCAGTGGCATCGTCATTTGCACCATGCTCGTCATCGTCATTCGAGCAGTTCTTGGCACGATGACGGTGGTGGTGGTGATCAATCTTGCCATGATCTCCATATCGAATTTCCGACAAGTGGTCGGAATCTGTAGCCTGGTTCATGGGCATGGAGAAATTGCCCGGCATCTGAGAGTGGCTGAACCCCTGGTTTGCAGAATTTGGAGCATGCATCTGTGCGGGCTTATGATGCAAACCCAAACCGCCATAAGGCTCCCCTTGCATCAAGTTTCTTCATGGTAGTAGTTTACCACCATTGGCAGATCCATCGCCCGGGCTCCCATGGATGTGCAAGGTGGGGATCCCCGGTACCTGCTGCTGTCTCCGGGGACCTTGAGGACGGCTTGATGGGGGGAGCGGGCGGCGTGGGGGCGGTGCCGGAGAGGGACGAGGGAGCCGCGGGGGAGGCCGGAGGCGGAACAAGGGAGACGGAGGGACGGATGCACCGGGAGGCGACGCCGGCGGAGGAGACGCGGGGAGGTCGAAGGCGGAGGCGGCGATGGTGGCAGCCGGATCCGGGAGTCGGGGCTAGCCGTCTAGCACTAGCACGGGGCGGCAGGCACAGCCAGAGCCATTGCCACTGTGGCAAATAAGATTTGCATATTTGCCACAGGGAGATTGACCTCACTTACATCCAGCCATTGCCACTGTGGCAAATAAAATTTGCATATTTGACGAAGGGGAGATTGTGCTCACTGACGCCCAATTCGACAGGCTCGTTCCAAATGACATTAAGTTCGATCGCTTTGACGCGTATGACATCGGGCACACCATTTTGTGATCTCAGTGATATTTTGCATTTTTTCTCAATTTACCATCGATTTTCCCATTTTCTATATGTGACTTGACCATATTGTCTTCATGTGGCCCACAAGTCAGTGAGAGAAGGCCGCCATGCTGGGTTGGGGGAGGCGGCGCCGGCGAGGCACGGCGGCGTTGAGGTTGGCGGCGGCGGCGGTGCTAAGCTCGAGGCGGTGGCGCTGGGCTCGAGGCGGCATTGAGCTCGTCGGCCACCGGAGTAGGAGAAGAAGGGAGGAAAAGGGATGCTAGTTGGAGAAGACGGGTGTAAAATGGTCATTGCACTAGAGAAAAACAGTGTAAATCATGAGTAAAATTCAAAAAATAGGCAAAATGTCCCTGAGGTCACAAATTCGAGTATCCGGTGTCATACGCATCAGGTGAATGAACTTAATGTCATTTGAAACAAGGCCATCAAATTGGGTGTCAGTAAGATCAATCTCCCTTGCCGCAGTGCCGGTGCCACACTGCCGCTGTGCCGTATGATTTGCATATTTGCCGTTCAAATAGTTGCTTTGCAAAAATATGATCCGTCTTTCAATGACACGTGGAATCATCTATGTGTATAACAGTGAGAGGGTCTAATTTTAAAAAAAGAACTCTAGGAACTTTTTTTTAAAAAGTGGCGATATTGTCGTAGCGTTTCATTTCTTTTAAGTAGCATAATGCTCAGTGGAATTTGATAACAGGGTCCATCAGCATAGGGAACCAGACAAAAACATCAAAAAGAGAAAATGGATATAGGGCTTGTTTGTTTCAGATTAATGTAGAGTTGCGTTTTATTGTAGCAAATTTGTGACCCTTCAAAATACGTTTTAACGAGTTCAAAAAATTATGAAAAAATATTTTACAAACTTTAAAAAGTACTATTTAAAACCCCACAAAAATGACTACAAAACATTACATCATTTGGCTTATACAAAAATAACAAATTTTTATTTAATTTAATTTAATTTAATCTGAAACAAACAAGGCCACAATCTGCTCTTTCATACTATGTATCATCAAAAAGAGCAAAGCATGGCAAATAAAAAGGTGCTCTTTCATTCCTTAAAGGCAGATTGTATCCATGATGAAATAAATACATAAGACTAAAATGGAATGAACAAATGATCAATCTAATCTGAATAAAGTTAAAGCAACCTCAAGGAAAGGTTAGGCCAGCCTCCACGACCAAGTCAGCAGAATATCTACACCACGAAAGTATGTATACAATGTTTTCCCTCTTCAATCAGAAAGTTCAGAACTGCTTCGATTGTAGCCTTGATTCCTTGAATCACCAGTAGTCATTGCAAGAACATGACCCCGTCTTGAAGTGGTGGAACCGATTTAGATCCCTCACCACGAACTCTCTCTCCAAAATGCTGCTGATGAGTTTGAACGCATTGTGGCAATCACAGCAAATCCTCAAGTTCTTCATTACCCTGATGGTTATCCCCTTGGGGATAACCAACAAACCAAACCCCAATGCCAAGATCTCACTGTGCACTCCAACCATCACACCTTTCCCTTCCTCTCCATCCTCTTCATGAGCATCGAAGATTCTAGCATTACCTAGCTTCCCCTTGTAACCCTTCTCCCTCATCTTACCCTCTAGCTCATCTAGCAACATCATCACTTCACCTGCCCGTGCACCGGCAGGTGACACCATGCCAGCATAGAACACGTAGGGGATGTCCTTTATCTCGATCCAGCTGCATCCGGGATCCTTCCGTATGCCTAGTCTCCTCATGTTCGACCGAACAGCAGCGGCATTATCAGTCTGACCAGCTGAAGTGTATGCATTAGACATAACCACCAGTGCACCTGCTACATCTTGGTTGAACTCTGACACCTTCTGGCCAGCAATGGTTGCCAGGTTTAGGCGCTTGTGTGTCCTGCAGGCTGACAGCAATGAACTCCACAGCATCAGGGCGTCACTGCCTTCGACTCGTGCTTCGTAGGCCAGCTCGAATGCCTGCTCGAGCCGTCCTGCTCGGCCAAGCATGTCGACCGCACATGTGTAGTGGCTGGGGCATGGATCAATGCCGTACTTGCTTGCCATGGAGTGCAGGAGCTGTAGGCCGGTGTCAACGAGACCTGAATGGCTGCATGCGTGCATGACGCCAAGCAGAGTGACACTGTTTGGCTGCACACCTCGATCAACCATGTCATTGAACAAAGCGAGCACGCACCTCCCAAGACCATACTTTGCCGCTGCCACGATGATGGCGGTGCAAGGGATGACCGATGGCTGCTCGATCCTGTCAAAAACTTTCCTTGAGTACTCATAGCATCCGCACTTGGAGTACATGTCAACCAGTGCCACCGCAACGACGTCGTTGTAGTGATGCCCAAGCCGGAGAACCATGCCATGCACGCACTTGCCAGCTCCGAGCCGCCCAATACCAGCGCAAGCATTCACGACGCTTGACAGCATGAAGTGGTTGGGTGCCATGCCATCGCCATTGGTTTTGAACCTGGCAAAGAGCTGTATAGCCTCGTGCCCGAGCGCGTTCTGTGCGTACACAGACAGCATCGAGCCCCACGACACCACATTCCTGGCCGGCGCGGCCATGGCATCGAACACGGCGCGCGCGTCCTCGACGCCACTGGCCTTGCCGTACATGTCGACGAGCGCGGTGGCGACGACGGGGTCACGGGCGTGCCCCGCAATCTCGGCGCGCGCATGCACCTGACGCCCGAGCCCCGCGTCGGCGAGGCGCGCGCACGCGCTGGCGGCCGTCGAGAAGGTGAACGCGTTCGGCGGCACGCTGCCTCGACACATGGCGCGGAGGAGAGCAACGGCCGCGCGGGGTTGGCCGGCGCTGTTGTACCCTGACATGAGGGCCGTCCAGGAGACGACGTCCCGGTCACGCATTCCATCGAACAGGTAGCGCGCGCTCGCCGTGCCACCGCAGCGGCTGTACGCGGCGAGGAGGTGGTTGGAGGAGGCGACAGCGGAGGCGGAGCCAAGCTTGAGGAGCTTGGCGTGGGTGGTGGCAACCGACGCGAGGTCGGAGGCGCCGCGCAGGAGGTGGATTAGCAGCGGCGTAAGCGTGGTTGCCGTGGAGCTCGCCGCCATGGAGACGGACTGTCATGGCCGACGGCCGTCACAACTGATAACCAAGATGGGAAACCCTACAAATGATACCCAATGTGGAACAACCATTGTTAGGATTTTAACCACCGTATAAAGATCTAGACGACACAATAGATGCAATGTTTGGTTACATGGTTCGACACGATTGCCGTTTGTGGAGCTCTTAACTATATGCGCTTCTCTCAATAGCATAAACATTACACACCTGGCTACTCGGGTCGTGCTTGTCCTCCCTAATTTATGGGTATATCATCATAGTAGGTTACACGACAGTGACGGATACGGAGTGTGACTGCAACAAGTATCCTCCTTGTCGAGTCCACATAACCTAGCTATGCGTAGTTTCTACATATATTCGACACTAACTTTAATAAAAATTGAATTTTCTTTCATTGCACTAGCTTGCTTGCAATGTTTCAATATCAATACAGTATAAATGAATAATGCAAACCCTAATCTTGTTATGGGCTACCATGTAGTTAAATAATGTAGATTCTGGTTATGGCATGTTTTCTCCTTCTAAATTAATCATTAAGTTTACATAAGTAATATTTGTTTCTTAGAAATATCCTTCGTAATATTAGTTTTACTTTAAATTAAACATTACAAAAACATTAGTTACAATTTCATTTCATAAACCTTGTCACACCAAAACATAATTACTTAAGGAATTTAGTAATTCCACATAGTACTTAGATATACTTTCCTTTCATTTTAGCTTAAGCTTGGCTTAAAGTGCTATACACTTTGACTTTCACGGTTTAACTTTTCTATTATGGACTCTTAAAAAAAAGTAAATTAATCAGGCCAACTTTAAGAATCAAATTCAGAAACTCATTGAAGTTCAGTTTATTAATTCATTCAACTCGGTCACTCTAAACAATACAATAAATATTGGCTTTTGATTTCTATCTATAACACATTGATGGAATGTAAAATGTTTTTGATATTATAAAAGTCGTTATAAATTTTTTTTATCTACTATGTACCGAAATCTAAATTTAATTCCTGCGAAAATTCTAGGTCTGAAACGGGTGCCTTGCTCTATAGTCTTCGCGGTCCTTTGACTAGGTCCTGTTCTTGTTTGCTGATAACATTTATCTGAAGAGATTATTGAGCCGCTCAATAGCTTAGGGCGAGCTGTTTGGCTTATTTTTAAAAAATTCCTTACGTGTGCTCAAAACAAAGAAAATCTAATTATCAAAATGTCGTTTTAAAAACCGAAAGATCTCCTTCTATTATTAAAATACCTCTAGTGGTGTGTAATTAATGGTTGGCATCGTACTTTAGCCGGGGCGGATGCAGCTAAAAATAATAGGAGAGGCTAACAATAAAGGGAAAAAAATTGTATTGAAGCCCCCTCTTTCCCTTCTATTTTACACTAAAAATTATACCTGTACGTGCCTAAGGTGGGGCTCCACTATCATATACAGTGTAGGTGGTGCCAGAGCCCCACCTGACCCACCGCTAAATCCGCCTCTATACTTTAGTAAAATTATCTATTATATCGCCCAATGTAACAAATCTATAAAATCACTCACCATCTCGTCCGTTTAACAAATCATTTTATCTAGTTTACTAAAAAATAACCACAAGTCCATTCATTCTACTAAATTGATCTCAACCATTAAAATTACCCACCACGAAGTAAAAAAAAACATTTTATCCATTGAAAATACCAACCAGGCCATCAGATCAATAGACATATACTGAGAAGACAGTCATGCCGTCGCTCGCGACACATCACGCTGTGAGAAAGACAGAGACATAGTTCGATGATGGAACTTGAATTTTCTAATAACAAAGCATAGACACTAGTAAGCATAGAAGCTTAACCAAATAAGCCTAAAAACATGCCAGGTCCTACTGCAATATTTTTACAAGCCAGACACTTTATTTTATAAAACAAATTTTCCAGCAAGTTGATAGTGGTTGGTGTGTTTGGTTCATGGCCAATGTGTGCTAATGCTTGTCATGCCAATTGTTGGCAACTTTGATCAAATTTGGCTTGTGTTTGGATTGCAACCATTGAATGGTAAGATTCTTTCCTCCCATTGACAACTTTTGTCATCCTAGTTTATTTTTGTGCCATTGGCTAGCCAATTCATTGGCAAAAAAATTGTTAACCTTTGAATGGTTATGCCAGGACAAATTTGGTGATCAACCAAACACATAGGCTTGCTTAGGGGTTTAGTTGGAGACCTAACTGAGCCATAACTAAGGCTAAGCTTGCCACATATGCTTAGGCAGTTGTTTGGTTGTTTACGTATGTTAGGCTAGCCACAAGTCTTGCCACAACGGCAGTCCACTCGTCAGCAAAAAAATCACCAAATATGTGGCGGTGTTTTCCAGCGCCACACTTGCCTCACCTGCCTCATCCTCCCACTGCTCCAGTCTGACCCTTCATTGCCTAGGGTTTTTTCGTCGGCGGGCGGCACCAGCGGCAGGCAGCGGGCGACAAGAAGGGCCATGCGGCGGCGGCGGCGGCTCGTCCAGGGGGGCGTGCGGCAGCACTCACCCCCAGTGGGAGCACGGCGGCAGCTCGCCCCGAGGGGCCCTGTGGCGGTGGTTGAGCCAGAGGGGGCGCGCGGTGAGGGCGGAGCCAAGGGAGCAGGGCAGCACGCCGGCGGCCGGGCGACCTCAACCTGAAGGGTAGGGCATCGATCTGGTAGCTAGAAACTCGATATGCTAGAAGGTAAAGGCCGATATACTCAAATCCCCTTATTTTGGTGCAGATTTATTAAGGTATGATAATGCTAGGTAGTTGATGATGTTCAAATTTAAAGGGTAGATATGGTATGATTTTTCTATATGCTGTAGTGAGATAATGCTATGTATTTGATGATGTTTTGGTATGGTGTGCTTTTGCAATTCTTATCCATATGTTGCAGTGAGATAAAGCTAGTTCATCTATATGTTGTTGCAATTGCATCTGATAACCTGACATGTCTTTACATTTTAATGTGTTCCTAGATGGGTGCAAAGAAAAATTTCCCCGAGTACTACACTAGCTATTGCAATTCATTGCGGAGAAGAAGAGCAATTATCACCATTGCAATATGTCTAGCTTTATTTTGGTATAAGCTCCAGCTGAACAAGAGGAGACGGGCATATTCTATGTTAGCTAGAGATGTGCTGAGAGAAGCACATTTGAACCGTTTGTACAATGACACCGAAGCTCACTGTCTAAGCGAAAATTTGTTTTTCATAGGCTCTTCTCTCATCTTAGGAATCATGAAATGCTAATGGACACACTGCATGTCACGATAGAAGAACAAGTTGCTATTTTCATGCATGTTGTTGAGCACAAATGGACAAACCGATCAATTGGTTTTGAGTTTTACCGTTCTGGAGAAACAATTCATAGGTACTTTCATGTTGTATTAGATGCTGTGTGTACCATGTCACATGAACTTATTATCTTGAGAACCATCGAGACACATGCAAAGATAATAGCTAGCCCGGCCAGATTTCACCCATATTTTGAGGTAATTTCAAACCATAATATTTTGATGTTAGTGTATCCCAATGTGAATATAACAACACTAACAATATGTCTTCTCATCTCGTAGAAATGCATAGGAGCTTTGGATGGTACACATATACCAGCAGCGGTTCCTATCCATGTGCAGGATAGGTTTAGGGGTAGGAAACTAATTCCTACACAAAATATGCTAGCTGTCGTTGAAAACCTCGGTTCTATTTGGTCTTGCGGATCATTTCTAAATCATGTTGTTGTGTAGTATGATTGAGATACCAAATACATATGTATGTATGCAGCTGTTTTGTTGTCCTGGTTGCATCTTCTATGCTCTCCTGTAGTAAATTCTTCTAAATAGTATGTTAAATTACCGAAGCTTTCTTATTTGGTCTGAAAAACAGAGCCAATTTAACAGAGTTTCCATTGTTGTCTTTCATTTATGGTGCTGATCCGAAAGTTTATTATTTTATTGATGAGAACGAAAAATCTGATTTGAAAAGTCATGTAATTTGTGTTTTGATTCTAATTCTGGCTGAACAAATTACACACAGGTTCATGTACCTTCGTGAATGCAATTGCTGTTTGCTTTTCATTCAAGGAAAACAACACTAGATTACTCTCTGATTGCACTTCCATTGAAAGGGTTTTGTACTATTGCTTGTTTAATTTTGCATTTACAAGATTTGCCTTCCTGGTTGTCAACAAACTTTCAGACTGCTTGTTTCTTTATTGATATTACCGTAATATGACTTCAAGGCAGCCCTGCATCTAAATTGATTTCTTTGTATGTCTTGTGTATCTAAATTGGTTCCTTTGTAATTTTACTACAGCTCTGCATCGGTTGTTTGCCATCGCTATGCACAGCGTCGCTCACAGCTAGATCAATCTCATCCTCTGTCGATTTGCAGAGGCATGGCACCGCATCATCACTGTGTGCCAAGTACGCGCAGCCCCCACACTTGCTCTGTCCTCTTCTCCAGTTTTAAGTTGTTCAATGGCTCTACATTAGTGAGCAAGTTACTGGGTTCTCATTGTTTTCTGATTGAATTCATGCCGGCTGAATTGTAGTTTAATTCTATTCTGTAGTTGCATCTTTGCTTTCTATGAGATTGCAAGGTAAGGTGTTTTATCTGATAAAAAAGCTGATGCATTTACCTGACATGGGTTTCAGCCCAGCAACGCAGCTGACATGTGCTTCATCAACATGCAGAGCTGGCACTATGTGCGAATTAAACGATGTTGACCAAGATCATGGATGGTGCATGGCATATGGTTTGACAATTTACAAATTAGTTTCCGAGTTTGTTTTATCGAAAATAAAAATATTTTTTACCAAGTTTTTTGTTTATTTGTTACAACCAGCTGATGTAAAGTTCATTCCATAGATGTTTAGAGGCAATTGTTCATCACAGCGCAAGGCGGAATTTTTGTTGTGCTTTTCATGTCAGCTTCTTACAGTGTGCAGCAGCAGATCCATTCAGTTAAATGTTTGGGGACAATTATTCAGCAGAGCACAGGGTGATTTTTTGGGTATTTTTTAGCTTAACTTTTTTTTTCCTTAGCTGCCCTGTTCATTTGTGTTTGATGCCTCCCATGAAGTCTGGTTTGCATTCCTGTTTTTTAGAAGAAAAAAAAACATTGCCAATGTATCCATTTTTTTATATTTACTCTTATGGATTAAGGCAGATTTGAATAACCTTGATCTGTAGGTGCATCATTTGTGAAGTGATAATTTAATATTGCACATGACTCCATGCTATGTTGCCTGACATTTTTTGTACTTAAAGTTATACTGGTGTTTTTTTAGCAATAAAGGCTGCAATTATGCATTTAAAAAGACTTAAAATTTTCAATACAGGTAGCAAGAACCTACTGTTAGGTGTTAGTAATTGTTACTACCTGATATACAATTGATTTTTAGTATTTAGCAAACAAGTAAATAGTGCATACATATGAAATTGTTGTTATCCACTTATGCCATGCAATGCTCCGTGTTCTAATTCAATTTTCCGTTGATACATTACCAAGATGGCTAAGGCAGCTCAGCAATTTGGAATGAAGAGAGCATTGGTTGTGCATTCAAAGTGTTTGGATGAAATAAGCCCTCTCGGTACGGAGACCTGTTAATGTTCTCATTTTAGATATCACTCAATTGTTGACATTGTGTTGCTAAAGTTACCATGATTACTCTAGAAATTACCTTAATTCTTTTTGGACAGCTAACATAATCTGTATTTAACAGAATTTTTTTTTATTGCTGTAGGGCCTGGATACATCCTTCATATCACCCCAAGAAAAATTGAAAAGATGCTCTTTGATCCATGTAAGAAATTTTCTGTTTTTTTCCTCAGAATTTTTAAGTTGGGCATAATTCTTTGGACATGCTTATACAATTTGGTATTTGGTTTAGCCTATTTGAGTTTAGTTGCATCAATCTGTCTGTATTGACATATTGTTCTGAAACATATTACAATGATATGATTGAATGTTTTTTTTTTGTCTTACATTGTTTTCATTACTACATACATAATGTAATAATTAATCTGAGCTCCGGTATGGCGCGCCGCGGGCGCGCCTACCTTCCTAGTCAATAGACATACGCTGAGAAGACAGTCATGCGGTCGCTCGCGACACATCACGCTGTGAGAAAGACAAAGACATAGTTCGATGATGGAACTTGAATTTTCTAATAACAAAGCATATACACTAGTAAGCATAGAAGCTTAACCAAATAAGCCTAAAAACATGCCAGGTCCTACCGCAATATTTTTACAAGCCAGACACTTCATTTTTTAAAAACAAATTTTCCAGCATGTTCATAGTGGTTTAAGGGTGTGTTTGATTCATGGCCAATGTGTGCCAATGCTTGCCATGCCAATTGTTGACAACTTTGATCAAATTTGGCTTGTGTGTGGATTGCAACCATTGAATGGTAAGATTCTCTCCTCCCATTGGCAACTTTTACCATCCTAGTTTATTTTTGTGTCATTGGCTAGCCAATTCATTGGCAAAGAAATTGTTAACCTTTGAATGGTCATGCCATTCAATGGCATGGTAATGGTAAGTTGGGGTAAATTTGGTGATCAACCAAACACATAGGCTTACTTAGGGGTTTAGTTGGAGACCTAACTGAGCCATAACTAAGGCTAAGCTTGCCACATATGCTTAGGCAGTTGTTTGGTTGTTTATGTACGTTAGGCTAGCCACAAGTCTTGCCACAACGGCAGTTCACTCGTCAGCAAAAAAATCGCCAAATATGTGGTGGTGTTTTCCAGCGCCACACTTGCCACACTTGCCTCACCCGCCTCATCCTCCCACAAGAAGGGCCATGCGGCGGCGGCGGCGGCTCGTCCAGGGGGGCGTGCGGCAGCACTCACCCCCAGTGGGAGCACGGCGGCAGCTCGCCCCGAGGGGCCCTGTGGCGGTGGTTGAGCCAGAGGGGGCGCGCGGTGAGGGCGGAGCCAAGGGAGCAGGGCAGCACGCCGGCGGCCGGGCGACCTCAACCTGAAGGGTAGGGCATCGATCTGCTAGCTAGGAACTGGATATGCTAGAAGGTAAAGGCCAGATTTCACCCATATTTTGAGGTAATTTCAAACCATAATATTTGGATGTTAGTGTATCCCAGTGTGAATATAATAACACTAACAATATGTCTTCTCATCTCGTAGAAATGCATAGGAGCTTTGGATGGTACACATATACCAGCAGCGGTTCCTATCCATGTGCAGGATAGGTTTAGGGGTAGGAAACTTGTTCCTACACAAAATATGCTAGCTGTCATTGACTTTAACCTAAGGTTACTTATGTCTTAGCTACCTGGGAAGGATCAACACATGATTCCTATGTGCTTCAAGATGCACTATCACGACCAACGGGGTTAAAAATACCTGAAGGTATTATTACTACACATTCCTCGTATGGAATTAAGGATTCTTGCCATCCTTAGGTACTTATCATTTGCTCATCATGTAGGCCACTACTACCTGGCTGATGCCGGATATGCAGCAATGACTGGTATTTTAACCCCCATACCGTGGGGTTCGATACCATCTTAAGGAGTTTAAAGGAGCTCGAGAACCTGAAAACCTTAAAGAATTGTTTAACCACCGACATTCTTCCCTTAGAATAACTGTCGAAAGGGCATTTGGGACATATAAGAACAGATTTAAGATAACGGGCAACCAACCCATCTTTCCTCTAAAAACACAAGTGAATATGGTTATTGCTTTCTGCACATTGCACAACTTCATCATAGAGGATGACCCTGATGAGTATGTGTATGATGATCTCACTTGGTACCATCATCTTCCAAGAAGCAATCGTACACATATCGACGTGCAGCGGGACAACCAAATATGGGCTAACAAAAGGGATGCATTAGCACAACAAATGTGCGATAACAACATAGCTCAAGCATCAATGGATGAGTAGACATCCATTAATCCATTTATCTAATTGATGAGTAGACATCCATTTATCCAATGTTGTGAACTCATAACTCATTTTTTCCTACTATGTATGAATGATATGTGCTACTGCCATATTCTTTTCCTACTATGATATGTGTGTTATGGATGCTATATTCTTTTATATTTTCTATGGACAGAGATGGGAAAAGGCAAGGAGAATGTTGATAGTGATGGGCCTTCTCGGGAGAGGACCATCAGATGGGATGATGGTCAGATCAAGTTTATTATTGATTGGTTCATAGATTTTTCTAAAGAACAACATGCAGGTTTCAAAATCAAGAAGCAAACCATCTTAAGTGTGCGTAAGCACTAAACAAACAATTTAGTATGGGGTAACTGTAGTGCAGGTCGACCGTGATATGGGCAAGGCCAACAAGACTTAGGCCCATGAACAGTAACGCGTGAACAGTACCAGCGGATACTGTAGCACGGCCCCGCTGCAGTTAGGGTTATAGATACTACCTTATTAGTTTCGCTTTATTGGAAAAGTTTTCTTATGGCAAGTCAAGTCTTTTCTTAGAGTTCAAGTTTCGGGACTTAGCCAAATTTTGGCTTGGGCTCACCGGACGCCGTCCGATGGTGATTGGACGCCGTCCGACAGAGGCTAAGTTTGCCGACTCGCCTCTCTCGCCTTCTCTCGTCACCACGCTTCGGGTCAAGGGACACTTTGTCGATTTGTGGACACGGCGGGAGGTTCAAATCATTTGGGCGGGAGTTTTCGCGCCTAAACAGAATATTTGGCTTGGGTTGCTTTAGAAGCTACGAAACCCCCGACAGCTGTCGCTCCCCCGAACTCTCTCGAGCTTTGGACAGGTGTACTCACTCTAGATGGTTCGCTCAAGACTGACACCTAGCACACTCGGAACCCCTATGACCTGTGCTCAGTGGGACCCTGCAACCAGAGAGACGTTGTCGATCTGCTGAGTTGGGCCGAAGACACACACAAGGAAAATAGAGAAACTATGAAACACAAAGTCCTTATCCTTGGCGTTCCAGCTGTACGGCCTAGTTGCCATCAATTACCAAAATCATTAAGCCCAGGGAGGCTTGATCTTACACTAAGGTTACTTATGTCTTAGCTACTTAGGAAGGATCAGCACATGATTCCTATGTGCTTCAAGATGCACTATCACGACCAACGGGGTTAAAAATACCTGAAGGTATTATTACTACACATTCCTCGTATGGAATTAAGAATTCTTTCCATCCTTATGTACTTATCATTTGCTCATCATGTAGGCTACTACTACCTGGCTGATGCCGGATATGCAGCAAGGACTGGTATTTTACCCCCATACCGTGGGATTCGATACCATCTTAAGGAGTTAAAAGGAGCTCGAGAACCTGAAACCCTAAAGAATTGTTTAACCACCGACATTCTTCCCTTAGAACAACTGTCGAAAAGGCATTTGGGACATATAAGAACAGATTTAAGATAACGGGCAGCCAACCCTTTTTCCCTCTAAAAACACAAGTGAAGATGGTTATTGCTCGCTGCACATTGCACAACTTCATCATAGAGGATGGCCCTGATGAGTATGTGTATGATGATCTCACTTGGTACCATCATCTTCCAAGAAGCAATCGTACACATATCGACGTGCAGCGGGACAACCAAATATGGGCTAACAAAAGGGATGCATTAGCACAACAAATGTGCGATGACAACATAGCTCAAGCATCAATGGATGAGTAGACATCCATTAATCCATTTATCTAATTGATGAGTAGACATCCATTTGTCCAATGTTGTGAACTCATAACTCATTTTTTCTACTATGTATGAATGATATGTGTGCTGTCATATTCTTTTCCTACTATGTATGAATGATATGTGCTGCTGCCATATTCTTTTCCTACTATGATATGTGTTTTATGGATGCTATATTCTTTTATATTTTCTATGGACAGAGATGGGAAAAGGCAAGAAGAATGTTGATAGTGATGGGCCTTCTCGAGAGAGGACCATCAGATGGGATGATGGTCAAACCAAGTTTATTATTGATTGGTTCATAGATTTTTTTTAAAGAACGACATGCAGGTTTCAAAATCAAGAAGCAAACCATCTTAAGTGTGCGTAAGCACTAAACAAACAATTTAGTATGGGGGGTAACTGTAGTGCAGGTCGACCGCCACTTCAGACACTACAAAGAAAATTGGAAGTATGATGCCATGGCTTTAAGCAAGAGTGGCAATGCATTTGACCCAATTAGGTGCCTTGTCACAATATCAGAATATGAGAATTCTACCTTGACAACATGTTTTTTATTATACAATAATTTGAACATACTTTTGCATGTATGGACAAATATTGATGCCTTTGTTTCATGGAATGCATGATAGGGCTAGATGTCTCATTTCTAAACCAATCAAGTTCTTTCAGGAGATGCAAGAATTATTCACAGGCACTTATACAGATGGCTCTCTAGGCATGGATCCATCAACCTACATGGATGTAAAGGATGAGTCAGATGATGATTCGCGGGGTGGTGATGATATGTCCTCTTATGCTGCACCTGAGGATAATATTGGAGATGACTCAGACATTTTGCCATCTCCTTCAGGTGATGCATATATCAAGTCACCTAGTGTGGACAACAGCTCTTTTTAGTTTGTGTAAAGCGCAAAAGAGGCGTCATGTCACCGAAAAAGTAGGCATGAAAAGCCAAGAGCCGCATGAGGAAGGCAAGTGATGAAATCAGTGCTCTACTTTGAAGGTTTTGACGGAATCACTTGCTGCAACTGCGCCTCCACCGATGCCTAACCTCGCTGACCAACATGAGGCATTGTGGAAGAAGATAGAAGTCATGACAATAACGATAGAACACAAGCTCATGGTAGGTATGTTCCTCTCACGCAATGAGAATAAGGGTCTGCGTGGTTTCTTAAGCAGTGCAAGTGACACAAACTTGGAAACCTAGGTCTATAGGTTCTTAAGTCAAGGTAATATGTGATGGATGACAAGAAATGATCTTTTTGACTGTATGTGTGACGGTGATAGCTGCACTGGTATTTTGTTTGTGTCAAGAAAGTATATGGACTTGATTTTATGTTCATACTTAATGGACTTCCATTTAGATTAAGTGTTATGTTATGTAATATACTTGTATGTATGTTAATGGTTAATGGCATGTAATGGACTTTGTCGACGGTTGGGATATCGGTCCCAAGTCAACTAAGGTTCTTGAGAAGGGGAGATAGAAGACACTGCCGAGCAAGGCAAACAGCAATCAACGAGCAGGGAACAGACACAGGGGTTTTATCCTGGTTCAGGCCTCTCCGGGGAGATAATAACCCTACGTCCAGTGCTTCTTTATATGAGAAAGGATTACAAGGAAGAACTCGGCAAGACGAACAAGTCTCGACGAGATTATGGGTGTACAAGAAGTAATATGCGATCTTCGCTTCAGGTCGTGCCCTCTACACGCCGTAGGGGCCTGGTTTATATAGTGTTGAACAACCGACCTACCGAGAGATAATCGGGCCGGGCTGACCACGAGGACGTAACGAACTCGTATACATGCCAAATACATCCCGAGGTAGATAAGGTATACTTCAATTCTTGGGGATCACGATGTCTGCTCCAATCCGGGAAACTACGTCCGGGTCTTCACGTAGCCGTGCAGAACTCTTGTTCGAGTCGGACTCGAACACGAAGTCTAGGACATCATGCACCGTACCGACTAAGAGGCTGTTCGGCAGGATGCACATGGGCCTGATAGAGCCCTCTAGGGAGCAGGCCCTAGGAGGCTGTTCAGTTGGGCCGTCAGGGAGTGGGCCATGGCAATGGGCCTTGATTTTGTCCCCGACAGACTTCTCTTTATATCATGGACATATTAATGGTTAATGCCATGTAATAGACTTCTCTTTATGTCATGGACTGTAATGGACTCTTATTGTGTTAATGTTTATGGTATGTTTAATGGACTCTTATAGTTAGTAATGAACTCCTGGTTATATTATGAATGGATTTGGTATGTAGATGGACTTGTAGTTATGTTAAAGGCTAATGGCACCATGTTGGTTTATGGGATAATGTTTACTTGTTGGACATGTGAAAATTGATGGCATTATTCATTTGTAAACATTTCTACAAGTATTTGATGATCTGTGGATGCTCTATAGTCCATACAATGTTCATTTTCCAAAATGTGTAGCAACCAACCAAACACCCGCCACAACTTCTGAGCCCTGCCTAAACTTAGGCATAGTCACAATTCAAACAGTTGCCACAGAATTCTTAGGCGAGCCTGACCTTAGGCGTGGCAGCAAACCAAACAACAGCTAGGTTTAGTCAGCTTAGTCATGCCACAACTGTGGCAAGTTGCTAACATTAGGCTAGCAATACTAGGCGACAACCAAACAGGCCCTTAGTAAAAAAAAATAATTTGATTTTTTAATCATTTTTATTATCATGAAGTCACTTCTAAAAGCTCTTAAAAAATAACTTAAAATTGAGAAAGTATATTTAAAAACCTCTCAAAATCCAATATACTTAAAATTACTTAAAGTATATTTAAAAATAACTTAAAATTGAGTAACATTCAAGTCATCCAGCTTATTTCATTCAGCTAAGCGTGATCCATCTTATTTCATTTAGCTAAGCCATCACCCTGGACATGATATTGCTGTTGAAGCTTTCAAATTTTTTTATTTTTTAAATCATGTTTCGAGTAGCTTGGTTTAGGCTTCTTGGCCAGTTGAATGGTCGTTTAGGTTTTGTAGTCACTCTTTTTTTATCACGAAGCCGCCTCCAAAAGTTTATGTTAAAAATATAAACCTTTTTTTAAAAAAACTTTAAACCGCTTCTGACAGCTCTAAAACTTCAAGTCCAACGAGCTCGCCTGCACCATCGCTGTAAGCTCTAGGCATCCAATATCAATATTTCAGTCACTCAGCAATTCAGCCCAGTTCACAAATTACACAGCTAGATTAAAAATGCAGCAAACACTTGCAGCAGGCCCAGTCTGGGAGGGTTGGAATTGTGTCGGACAGAAGCCTCTTTCAATTTTGAAACCTTCTGGAAAAAGGCAAACGGTGTCACTTTCATTAGCGAAACACCGGGAATCAAACAATGACATGTATAGGATTCTTCCATAGCTTCCTGTCCAGCTTCAACTAAAATCCATCTCGGATCTGGGCAGGGAGATGCTTTAGGAGTAGTATTAGTAGTAGATTAGGGGTAGGTTTGAGGAGTATTTTGGATCGGCCAGCTCAAAGGGCTGTGTATAGGTGTAAGTTTTAGGTGTGGTCTACGGTCGGGAATAAAGGGGATCTCGGGGAGGCGTCCTGCGTTGAGGAAGCTTGGTTCTGGCGAGGTCTCGTCGGAGTCGGCGGTTGCTTCGGCGTCCTTCATCTTCCTGGGAAGCTCTCTCAGACCCTGCGTCGTTGTTTCTTCTTCTTCCTCCTTTTTTTCTTCTTTGTTGAAGATGTTTGAGGTGAAGGTGAGCCGGCGTGTTGGGAAGATAGGAGGAGGAGGAAGAGGTGTAGGTGGTGTTCAGGCGGTGGAGACTCCGTCGCCGGCGACGAAGTTGATGCTGCTGGTTCTTATCGGCGAAGGCTCAATCTTTGGGGAGTTCTCTTTTCTTCAAGTATTGTCGGATTTTGGTGCCGTCAAGATGTATGCTGCTAGGGGCTTTTCCATCCGCTTCCTGATTGAGTGCCTCCGAAGCTCGTCGCCGTCGGCCATGGTGTTCGTCTTCGTCTCTGGCGTGGTGAGAAGTTTCATGCTTCGTTGTTCGTCTAGGTCCTTTAGGATCTCAGTTGTAATTTCGACTTTGGTCTTGGAACTGGGTGTAATTTCAAGGAAGATTAAGGAATGAATGAGTGGACTCTTTCTCAAAAAAAAAAAAAACTAAAATCCATCTATCCATACTACTTGTGCTGTGGTGTGCAACTGCAGGCCAATAAGGGCCACCCAATCTCAAAACCAATACTATCATCTGCACACAGAAAGGTAAAAAAAAAAAGACGGGAAAAACCCTAAAAATAGAACTGAAAAACAGGTAACCACAAGAACTGGAAAACGAAAAGCACAAAGCAGATCCAAAGCTACACATCTGAACAATTAAAGTCACTGATCAAAGGCCACATGAAGCAATCAATGGTTGCACATGAAAAGTTACAAGCAAGCAATGGCCCCTCCGACTCACAAAGCAACACCCCATGTTCTCCAAGTACAGGGCCATGTTCCTGCCTTTGATGCATTCAGCAATCAGTCGGGCCAATATGGCAACATGGCATGTTTTCAGTACTAGATGAACCAAAGCAGCAGAGAATTTGAATCAGTTCTTGCATTGATCACGACAGCTAATAACCTAAGGGCAGATCAACTAATAATGGAATCATTACAATGTTTGGACATCTGCTCAAAAGACCAAAAAAGCATTTGTCCACCAAAGAAAATGTTCTTCAGGAGACATAGACATCATCAATCAGGACATCAGTATGTTTACCTCAGAAGGATTGCCATAGACAAAATTTGAATAGAAATCATAAAAACAAATTGGTAATGTAGCGGATTACATATCTCAGAGGTGAATATACAAGAGAAATGATACTGAGAATCACACGAAAACTCTTACACAAGAGTGTAGTATATAGTTCAATACTTTTTAACACTAGCATCAAACTTGGCATGAAAATAAACCGCAACATGCAATATATGATTCAGCACGGGTCAAATATAGCAGTCACGGAACACATTAAAACTCTAGAAGGTACACGATTTTTTTATCCAATAAACAAGTCCGCAATACAGCTAAGGAGCCCCAGCAATCTCAAACATAGCAGCTTACATGGCATGAACTTTAGAAAACAGCCAGAATAGAGTATAACGACCAAGAATCCAGAGCTTAGAAGCACTTCCGGTGAACAATCGCAGGACCTGACTCATCATACTCACCCTTCGAGATCCACATCTGTTGCAAAAAAAAAATGCAATATTAGTAGATGAATGGAAATAAATACAGTGACTGCTGAAATATAGTAAAGTTGATATCTGAACAACAGAAATGTGTATTCACCTGCTGAAAGGTACTAAGGGAGGCGAGGATGGACCCTCCAATCCAAACACTGTATTTCCGTTCAGGCGGTGCCACCACCTTGATCTTCATGCTGCTTGGTGCAAGGGCAGTAATCTCCTTGCTCATACGATCAGCAATACCAGGGAACATGGTTGAGCCACCACTGAGCACAATGTTACCATAAAGGTCCTTCCTGATATCCACATCACACTTCATGATAGAATTGTAGGTGGTCTCGTGGATTCCAGCAGATTCCATACCAATAAAAGATGGCTGGAAAAGGACCTCAGGACAACGGAACCTCTCTGCCCCAATGGTGATCACCTGCCCATCAGGCAGTTCATAGCTCTTCTCGACAGAGGAGCTGCTCTTGGCAGTTTCCAGCTCCTGCTCATAGTCAAGTGCCACATAGGCAAGCTTCTCCTTGATGTCCCTTACAATTTCCCGCTCAGCAGTGGTGGTGAAGGAGTAACCTCTCTCCGTAAGAATCTTCATCAAGCAGTCAGTGAGGTCACGCCCAGCAAGGTCGAGACGAAGGATGGCATGCGGAAGAGCATACCCTTCGTAGATTGGCACAGTATGGCTGACACCATCACCAGAATCCAACACAATACCTGCAACCAAAACATTTCTCCCCTGGCTCAGATGGAGGGCAAAGGCTTTATTGTGAAATGTGAGATGAGGTTCCATGCAAATAGATAATCACCTGTTGTGCGTCCACTAGCGTAGAGAGAAAGCACGGCCTGGATGGCAACATACATGGCTGGAACATTGAAGGTCTCAAACATGATTTGGGTCATCTTCTCCCTGTTAGCCTTGGGGTTCAATGGGGCCTCAGTCAGCAGCACAGGGTGCTCCTCGGGTGCGACACGGAGCTCATTGTAGAATGTGTGGTGCCAAATCTTCTCCATGTCATCCCAGTTGCTGACAATACCATGCTCAATTGGGTACTTCAAGGTGAGGATACCCCTCTTGGACTGGGCCTCGTCACCAACATAGGCATCTTTCTGACCCATCCCCACCATGACGCCTGTGTGGCGCGGGCGCCCAACAATACTTGGGAACACAGCCCTTGGGGCGTCATCCCCAGCAAAACCGGCCTGTGGAAGATACAGAGCACTTATGCAGTTAGTACCATGAGGTTCAGACTAATAATTTACATGAACTGATCGAAAAGAACAATACAAACCTTGACCATGCCGGTGCCATTGTCGCAGACAAGGGGCTGGATGTCCTCTCCGTCAGCCATTTGATTAGGATCGAGATCTATCATTTGTCCAGTGAGACAACAATGTTAGCACTCCATTTGTTTGTTCTTAAGTTGTGACTGCGTAAATTTTTTGCGATTTGTCTAAACGCAATGACTTAACTCTTAAGCCTACACATCATGACTTACGACTAATTACTCAGAAAGAAAAACTGATGAACAAATCATCCACGTCACACATGAACATCACATACCTACGCCCATTCCTTGGCCGTTTTATTCTAGCAAAGCAAAATCTTAACGCCCTGACTACGATCCATGACCTTTTAACTTGTAAGCTCCGTGTGCAGGAGAAATGGCGAGATCAAGAACAGAAAAATGCGTGTCGAGCGTCGCTCAAGGGGCTAAAAAAATTCGAACTTTCCGGTCACCAATCAGATCTACCGAGCCCAAGAACTGGATCTACGGTTCTTGGCAACTCCCAGGCCCAGCAACGAGCAAATCAAACCGGAGTCAACCGGCACACTCCCATGGACAAAATCAGCACCAAGAATCCAGAAAAAGAACGGCGCGGGCAGATGCAGAGAGGCCTTGGGTTGCCTGGTAGCGCTTACCCGGGGATCTAGGGGGACCTGCCTGCCTTGAGCTCTCCCACCGTGGTAGGCGGAAGCTAAGCGGAGCGGAGGAGGAGGAGGCGGCGGCGGCGAGCAAGGCGGAGACAGGAGAGCCGAGGGCTGCGCTTCGCCTCGTGACCTCTTTTATATGCACATCTTTTTCTCAGCTCGCTTTTTTTTTCTTTTTGCTTTTCTTGAAAAAGAAAGAAGGGGAGAAATCAGCCCTCCTGGAAAATGGAAACAGAGGAATCATGGGTCCAGCAATTTCTTGCAAGACCTTCCTCTCTTTTTCATTTTTGATGCTTATTTGAGCAGAGTTTTGAAATTACAAAGAAATAGCTTTGCTTTGAAATGGCAGCATTTTATATGTATTTTTTCACAAAAAATGAAGAGTGTGTGGTCTGGTTTTTCTTTTTCTTTTGTATTTTTTCCAGA
The DNA here is from genome assembly GCA_005191435.1 of Raddia distichophylla. NCBI lineage: Eukaryota > Viridiplantae > Streptophyta > Magnoliopsida > Poales > Poaceae > Raddia > Raddia distichophylla. Next base: position 1,907,505 of record SPJY01036992.1, on the reverse strand, counting down.
TTTTTATATGCAAGATAATGTTGGGCCGATCAGAACCAAATGTTTTCATTTTGAAATGAAAATAAAAGGGTTCATGGGCCAACCAAAATAATTGGAAAGGGGCCATGATGCTATCTCATGGCCAGCTATTAATATTAATAAAATCTCCTGCAAGGCAAATAATTTGCCGAGACTCAGCTGTGACTGTGAGAGTCTGCGACGCACGAGAAATTATGGCCATGAAATGGTGACACTATCTGCGCATTAGTCCATCCCAATCTCGCAAAACGGCCACGTTAGCATCAACTTGCCATTTCCGACCAATATAGGGGGCAAAATGGAATCCAAACAGAGTCCAAAATGCACAATTAACTCCTTCCGCAAAAAATAGAAGTGGTCCAAGACCAGAGGAAAGCAAGAGCGAAATAATGAGATCATTTTTTAAAAAAAAAAGAAAAGAAAAGAAAAGAAAAGGAGGAGAGCCTGATGAGGCTGGAATGAACTGGCGGTGGATAGAGAACGCGCGCCGTACGATGTGCGACGTGGAGGGCCTGCAGCCGTCAGATCGACCAAACGTGGGCCCGAGCAGAGTCGTGCGTGCGTGCACGCGCATCGGTCCAGCTGCCTTCTTTGCTGGATGCTGCTTGGGCCTGGGCCTTCCAGTTGGCCCAGCTCACCAAATAATAATAAAAACATCTTTCTTTTTCCCTCTAAAAAAGCTGCTCGTTTCCTCTCTCTCTCTCTCTCTCTTATTGCCCGATTGGCTTGCTTGTTCCTCTCTCTATAAAAAAAAAATATAGAAGAAATCAAATCCAGCTTGTACCTGGATCTTAGCCAGCTTGGAGCCTTTGAAGTATCCGATTAATTATTCCGGCGTCTGATCGGTATGGTTTGAGATACTGATAATTATTTGCAGTTAGTCTTTTGCACGATGAGCTTGAAATCCTCCGTTCAACTAACATTACCTCTAGCTTATCTGCCTATGTTTATTTTTCTACGGTAAAAAAATATACAAACTCAAGTCAAATAAAATTGTTTGGACTCTCCAAACTGTTTTAAAGAGTTCTGGATGTTAAGTTTGTAAACAAATCACATCAACATTGTAGAGTAAGAGCATGGACATGAGGCCCCATATCAAGGGCCTGCATCAGCTGCTAACGCCCGCTCACGCGCTGTTGCAGCCTGCTGTGTTTGAATTTTTTGCGCACGTGTACTGTAGCTACAGTACAATGTCGAGTCTGATGTTCATGCACTAACCCTTAATAGGAATCTCGGCAGCAGCGCCTCCCTCTTTATGGGTCTTCAGATCCAAATAGAAAAGACGTTGCTAGTAGGAGTTCGGCAGTAGGGATGTCGAAGGGGTGGAGAGGCTCAACACTAGTGAAGCCAACAACATCACCAACCCGGCATCTTTATTTGACGATTGGTACAGAGGTTTGGTCTTAGTTGAAAATGCTTCGTTTGATCTTCTTCTCCATCCTCTGTCGTGGAGCTGGCCGAGGAAGATGGGGCGATGCCTGTGCCGATGTGAGGAGATAATGTAGTATAAACTTTCAGGGTTTTTTTTTGTATATCCTCCTTAAGGATGTTGCTGTAATTTTCTGTTTTGCCGTGTGAGGTGGAAATGGTTTAGAGAATAAAAGGCAATCTTTTTTTAAAAAAGACAATTATTGTGACAATCTGGGTTGGCTTTAATTACGCACACGTGCACATGGCAGAAGCACGTACTCCACCCTAGGCACAGCAGCAGGTGAAGGCCCCCACAGTGTCGGGGTCGATCATTAGGCTCCACTAATCCAGGGTTAGCACAGCATCCGACGCACCGCTGTTATCATTATCTTTGAACCCTTTTATTTGGTACTTACGTCCATGAGATCGGAGGCACATTGCGTCACGTGCATGCACGAAGGGAAGAAAGGCTTTGGTTTCTCTTCTTCTTCATGAGTTCATCCATCATAGCCTCGAGATGGGGCATGGATCGACAGAGATCTGGATGGTGAAATCAAGCTGCCAACCGCCATGGTGCTGATGTCTCCATCCCTAAACCCTAAACCCTAAACCCTGACCGTAAATCCAGTTTGGAGAAGAATTGTGCTCCCGCCAGCTCATCCAACAATTCATCCACAATTGGCAAGGGAAATTTGCTCTTGATAGTCAGTGCATTCAACTTCCTATAGTCGACACAAAATCTCCAGCTCCCATCCTTTTTCTTGACGAGCAATACTGGAGATGCAAAGGGACTCATAGTGGGCACAATTAACCCTGCCTCAAGCATTTCATTAACCTGTCTTTCAATCTCTCATCCTTTTGCAGAGGAGAGTATCGATAAGGCCGAGCATTGACCGGAGTGGAATGTGGTAACACAGGTATGGTATGGTCATAGAGCCGATGTGGAGGTAAAGACTTTGGTTCCTGAAAAACTTCTGAATATACTTGCAACAACTCCACTACCTCGGCTGGAAGTGTAACCTCCTTGTGAAGTTCTTCCTCTGTTAAGCTCACCAAAGCCGTAGCCCAAATATCATTGCCGGCTGCCATTTAGAAAACTGTGCAGCAGTTAATTCCAACAACTCTCCTTCCTGCTTGCTGATCAAACCCTGTAACTTAATCTTTTGATCTTGCATCCTTAACTCTATCCATTTTTCCTTCCAATTACACTCCATAGTGCCCCACTTGCTGAGCCAATCAATCCCTAATATAGCATCATACCCTCCCAACTGCAGCACCCTCATGTCATGGCTGAAAGTATGTCCCTGAATCCACCAAGATAAAGCAGGTACGATTTGAGAACATGTCATACTCTCTCCATTTGCTATCTTCACTGCCATAGCTGCTGCAGGAATTGGGCTGAGTTGCACTTGATGAACAAGCTTCTCATCAATAAAACTGTGAGTACTTCCCGAATCCACTAAAATCAGCATCACTTTGTTTCCAATAAGAGCTCTTAGCTGGATTGTATGATGGCTATCTGCTCCTGACAAAGCATGTATAGATAAATTTGCTTCTTCTATCTCCTCTTGTTCCTCTGCATGAGCCAAAACATCCAGCACTTCATCGTCGATAATTTCATTTACTTGAAGTGCTTGGAGCTGTCCATTAACTGAAGCCTTGCATTGATGTTGAGGTGTATATGTTTCTCCACATTTAAAGCAAAGCCCATTGGCTCTCCTATACTCTTTCAGTTGCTTAGCCCTCCACATTTCTCCTTTCTCTTGTCTCAGCCCGCCCCCACTCTTTGTAGTATTCTCCAGATTGGAGTTCACCTGACTAGGGGTCTTGCTATATGCACTCTTGTAGTTTTGCTTCTTTGTTCCCGATATGATTTTCTCTTGCACTATGGCTAAAGCTGCAGCCCTCCAAATACTATCAGGTAGCTGCATCTCAACAGCTGCCCTCAATTCCTCCTTAAGCCCCATGATGAATTTAGTGACTAACATCAATCCCCCTACACTGTTGTCATATAGCCTAATCTGATGCACCAGCATTTCAAAGTTTTTCTTGTACTCCTCTACGGTACCCACTTGTCTGAGTTGAAGTAACTCTCTCAGTTTGTTCCTATAATCATTTCCTTCAAACTCCAGCACGATTGCTTCACGAAATTGAAGCCAGTCATGCACAGGATGGCTCATCTTGTAAGACTGGTACCAATGTGCTGCTCCCTCTATCAAATATATCGTAGCTGCAGCCACTTTAAAACCAACAGGAATCTGGTACATCTCAAAGAACGTCTCACACTTGTCCACCCAGATTCTCACATCAGTTCCATTGAACTTAGGAAAGTCCATCTTAGGCATCCATCCTTTCCTATTGCTGCTCTCATTTGTCTCTCCCAATACTGGAGTTGGAGGGGGAAAAGTCACAAGCGGAGGGTTGGACTCTCTGATCCCATGCAACCCCGTGACAACTGGTGGAATTGTAGGTGGTCTCCCCACTGGAAACCCCTGAATTTCACGAGCTGGAATGGCAATGGGGGAAGGAGGGGGTCCGCGTATCGACTTACTCTGTTGTGTCTGATCCAGCTGCATCTTTCCCATCGAATTCATGGTCAGATCCATCTTAACTTGAACTTGATCCAGCTTGGCTTGCTGTTCTTCCAATTTCTGCTCCATCCCCGTCAATTTCTCCCCCACTTTCTCGTCTACCGCCACCAGTCGCGCCTCCAATCGATTTCCCATTGCTTCCATCTCCATCTTCAGAAATTCCATCATCCTAGCCTATGATTCTCCCATTGCGGTGATCACTTGCCGCACCTGAGCGCTTGGCTTGATCGGCGCCATGGTGCTCCACCTCTGAGCCGACCTAATCCGGTTCAGGATCTTACGGCGGCCGCCCTAGGGTAGCCACCAACCCGTTCCGTGGGATTTTACCGGTCAAGGCCTCGAGATTGCGGAAGCAGCCCCCGACTCGTCCGAGCTCTGATACCAAATGTAACCCTCGATCAGTCGCTCAGAATCGCCATGGCGGCGCTCGGGAGGAAGGAGGAAGAACAGAGAGGCAGAGGAGAGGAGGAAGATGAAAAATGACTATTCTCTTTTTCGATAATGCACGGCTACAGTACCCAGCTTAAGGGATCGTAATCTCCCCATTACAAGGCCACAGCCCACACGACACTTCCTCAACACCGCGGCCCAACACGGCCCAGCTCACTGTCTGCACACCTTGCTACTGCTGATCGGTGACACCCTCCTCCTCCGTCCGTTTCGCTCCTTGGCATCTCCGCGTACTCCTGCTGCGTTCGCAGCCCTAATCAAACATTCCTACCCATCATTCTCAAAAGGAAAAAAAAAGAACACGTTTCCAGCCATCGATTGCTTCAGGTCTCGCTATTCCTGGAGAACACAAGAAATCTCGTCGTAGATTTTGCAGTTTTATTACCATGTCGGTATCTTTCTCTCTTGTCTAAATTTTTCCCAAGCTTGGTTTTTTTTTCCCCTTCGATTTTGACGGTCTCCAAACTTTGGTCGGTTCTTGATTTGTAGCGCAGGCGCCGTTTTAATGTCGGATTTTAAGGTGTGTCTTTTTGGGGTCTGTTGGTTAAGTTAGAACAGTTTGTGAGATCAACAGTTTCTTCTTCTTCTTTTTTTGGCATTTGCGCATGAATTCCTCATGATCTAATCGGTGGGAGATTAAAAGGGGGAAGATTTGATGTGTACTCGAGGGACTGCCATTTTTTTTCAGAACCCAAAATGCACAGGTCCATCACCGTATTGCTTACATTTGATGTTCTGGTTGATATCGTGTGTTACATTTGATTTAATTCCCATTTTGTGAATATGGTTCTTATATGGAATTTTTATTGAACTAGTGTATTAAGGAAAAGGAAAGGGAAATGGATAAATTTTCTGGAAACAAGCGCGTCGTTGCCTTGTTAGCTTTGAAGTATCATAATCTCTCATTCTCTCCTGTTACTGATTGAATGATCGGCAATAATATCTGATTAGTTAAATGTTATATATAAATGATCTTTGTACCCCAAAAAAAAAGACTTGTTACTTATACCATTTCCCCTTCATTCTCTGGTCTTCTTAGTAGTGATTGGTAATAGTGGCATCTTTTTTATCACGTTAGGGCGGACGTTAAACCTGCTGATCCAAAGAATTGCCTCGAGGAACATTGCAGGCCACAATGTGTAAAATCACTGTATGACTACCAGGTGTGTCTTACGCTTCATTTTACGAAACTTCTTTTAAGTTGATATTACAGTTTGTTGAGAGACACATTTGACATTTCTGTGCACTCACCACACAATATACTACAATGGTGATTCAGGATAATCAGTGGTGACCAGTCTTTTATAGTGAAGCACTTGCTGAATGATCAAAAACTGGTCTTCAGTAGGATCATTAACCATGCGTTACCATCTAAGCTGAATTGATTTGCACTTTTGGTCCACATGTTTTTCTAAAAAGTGCCAATTCAGTCTTAATTGTACAAAACTGAGTGAAATTAGTCCTCAAATTGTCAAAACCGTGCCATAAACTCTCGCTACATCATCACTAAAAATTACATATCACATGCCGCCACCACAAAGATTGGCCACTATGTTCTCATGCCACTAAAAAATTACCCAACTTGTTGCCTTCCATTGCAACGCGCAATGCGTGGCCGTCGAGTGTGAAAGTAGAGCTGAGGGCATGAACATGACGTGGTCGATTGTTAAAGGTAGAGCGAATGGCAGATGACATGAGTCAAACAGATCGAATGTAATAATATAATATTCATTTCATTCCTAGCAAAACACACACAGGGCTAGTCCTTCAAAAGATTATTTGCATACGTGTTTTGGTTTTGTATATTCCTTATAGCAGCAGCGCTGCTATTATTTTTTGCCGGTGTTAAAGCGATCAGCGATCTGTACCGTGTTGCGTAGACTCGCTCAGGTCAGTATCATACAAATGAACACATGCTGCTTTAGCACCATGATAGGACAGCTGATCATACGGGTCTGGCTCTGGCAAACCATGAACAGGGCTTAAGCCTGGTTTTTGACGCCACTTTGTGGCTTGATTTTATCAAACACGATCTTGGGGATTTTAAATTTACCTGCTGAGCTTGTCTGTGCAGAGATGTGTCAAGAGAGTCGAGAGAGACGAGACGGGGCAGAAGCACTGCACCGGGCAATACTTCGATTACTGGTCATGTGTCGACAAGTGTGTAAGTACCAATAACCGCACACAGAACAGTTCTCCTTCGCAAATTGCAGCAATTCATGCTTGAGAGTCGGTGTTTGCAGGTAGCACCCAAGCTCTTTGGTAAGCTCAAATGATGATGGAAATGGGATGAATGCTACTCCTGAGATGCGAAGCCTAGTCCACTTCCGAAAACTCCAATAATTCCCGTTCAAGTCTTGTTCTATTTAACTAAAATTTGTAATCAAGATGACTTTCTTGATGAAGGCGTCCAAATGTCCAATCAACATGGCTTAGTACATTTCTTCAGCATCTTGTCATCGTGTAGCATCAGTGTCGCCGCTATGCTTTTTTTTTTTTAGGTAGCCGCTATGCCTTTTAGCCCACATCAAAATAACGTATAAATTCGCATCATATGGAGCTCAGATGCACGCATGTCCAAACCTCTCCAGATTTGATTTGCTAGCACCCAAAAACAAAGAAAGAAATCAAATGATACTTGTAGCACACATAAATTGCCTTCTTCCATTCAGCCTTCTTGGCAATGGCAGGTGTACAGGAGACGCAGTCATCACCCTTCCATTAGCCTTCATGGCATTTTTTTTTTCACATGATCCTGGATGGAAGATTGTACAAGGGAAGCGATCGCAGGTACCAAAAGCACCCAAATTTTAACCGATGGGTGTACTGTTAAATTCTCAGGCACAAGTTTACATATCAAGCTACGCCGATCCAATATATAAGAATAATGAGAACTGAGACCGAAAAAAATGGCCCAAAGATGATAATGTATATGAAAAGGCAAAACCAAACCAAAAATGATATGCTACATTCTCAACATTAGTGACCCGGATCCTACATAAGCCAATCAGGGAATGATAAAAAAAAAAAGTGAGATCTATGCAAGGGGTCAATCTTTTTTGGCGGTGTCATATTCTGGTTGTTGGCTTGTGTCTCCTGAAGTTCCCTGTAAAAGGGGGTGCATAACATTCTACCGTTAGTCAGTCAGGACTTAACGACCAGTTATGTTTTGTTTAATTCTTGGTGTCGGGAGCATTTTTCTCTGAAATAAAAGGAAACATGAGTGTTATTGGAAATACCTGAACTTGTGCCAAAAGATCTTCTAGTTCCGCTAATATATCTGGGAAAGCAGGACGGTTAGACGGAATGGTTTCCCAACATCTCTGCATCAAGTCTACTAGCTTGGGATGTGCATTTTCTGGAAGCTCAGGGCGCAATCCCTGGTATCACAGTTAATGGTTAACACATTTCGTGGTGCACATACTTTAGTGTACAACACCCACACATACTATTCAGACAAAAAGCAGCTATGCAAGTTCAATACCTGCCTCACACCTACAGCTGCTTGGAGAGGGGTCATGGTATCGTATGGGATCTGGAAACATCAGAAATGGCAAATTAACAAGCCTCAGAAATCACGAAGACAAAAATATGCTATTTGTTGTAGGTAACTGTAACTAGTCATAGAAAAGAGTATACCTTGCACGTTATGAGCTCCCAAAGCACAATAGCAAAACTGAAAACATCTGCTTTATTATCATATGGTTGGTGATTTATAACCTAATCACGCATCAGTAAATATATATCAGAAATGAATTATTTACATTTTCATATATTTAGTAGTCGGTAGTCACTGTAAATAAGATAAATATGATAAAACCATTGAATATTTAAAATCATTGAAATAATAAACTAATCCAAAATATTAACTTTGTCAACATGTATTGATATGGTAAGTTTGTATGAGCAACTACCCATTAAAACCTAAAAACATCAACGCACTAGTACGCACACTTGGAAGTTGGAACTGCATTTCTAACTCAAGTTAGTTTGGGCAGATCACATTAATCCAGTAACAGAAATGTACCTCAGGTGCCATCCATCTGTATGTTCCAGTTTCAGCTGTCATGATACCTCCTTGATCTTGGAACCGGGCTACACCAAAATCTGCCACTTTCACAACCTAAAGAATAAACAGTGAATTCATCAACAAAGATAAGTTTTTTTTTAAAAAAAAAAATACACGCACCAAGCATCATTTCATGGCCCCAAGCCCCAACGCAGATAACAACACAAATAAACAATGTAACCTAGTAGTATCATTTGCATTCAATGGTTGTCTTCTTTCTGTTCCACTTTTCTCTCTCAATAAAAATGTTCTTCACCAATGAAGTAAAGAATTGTAGGTTACATACATGATCTTTGTCCATTAGAAGGTTGGCAGTCTTCAAGTCTCTATGGATGATACCCCTCTGATGCAAGTAACACATTCCTCGGCATACATCAACTGCAAACTTCAGGAGAGCTGGGAGCTCCAAGACATTGTGCTGCTTGTGCACGAAGTCATACAGACTTCCTCCAGACATGTATTCTGTAATGTATATCAAAAAAGATGTTCTGTAAAGGATGGGAGGAAAATGCTCCAATCTCCAAAGACGTCAGCTAAGCAAACAAAAACATGCTCTTCATGTCATATAGACACTACACAAGCATAATTTCTTACATCTGCATGTCATATTTGTCAAATATTATGAAACTGCAGGGCACTGTTTAAAACATTTTCAGGTCTGATTCTCTGTAGGACAAACAATTCTTTATAAGTTTCTACAGATTCAGCTGATGCTAAGGTGCTACCATAAAGCTCACCTGTAATTATGCAAAATTTAGGTGGTTTTGTACATGCACCAATGAATCGCACAACATTGGTATGATGAACTTCCCTGGAAAGAAATATAGAAGGTAAGGGAAAGGAAGACACACTTTTATTGGTAATACTTAATATGAGAATTGTGATGTGTTCATTTTTTACATATGATGTAAAAATTAAATCTCATCACGATAACATTCTAGAATATCTTAAAAGTGGTATCATAGAATGTTAGATACCTTAGAATATATACTTCTTGCGTGAACTCATTCCAGACATTCTTATTTAAATGCTCAGCTCTTAGAACTTTAACAGCAACATCCTCACCAAAATAAGTCCCATGGAACCTTCACATAAGCATAGTGCATTGCAAAGATAAGGCGCTACTCAATACAACAGGTAAGTAGTTACTCAGCAATATGCACTTGACTCACAAGTCCCCGCAAGAACCAGAAGCAATCAACTCTCCCATCTTCAGAAATCGTTTGTCGATTTCCCAATCACCACCTTTTACCTGGAATGGCAATGTTCTTTCTGAGAATGAGGAGTGAGATGAACCAGACCAGGAACCCTGCATTCTCAGAAGAATCAGCAATGTGATGTTAGTTCTGGAAAATGGAACAAGACACACTTCCCCATGCATCAACCAATAGCAAAAGCAAAATTAAATTATCTGACTGCAAAACACTCTGGCGATCATAATATGTACCTCTATATGAATAACTGAAAGCCTACCTCATTCCTTAAAATGGAGGCTTCCAGTGCCTTTTGCAAGCCATCAGTGTCCTGATCATACCATTGCAAAATTGGCATCATTTGAGTAGTGTGAGAAATTCAGTTCATATAGAAATAGATTCAAAACATCCAAGCTAATATAGACCCCTTGGCGTTGCAAAGACATGTTAATCAGACTCAGATGCCCATGCTTTACATGGGTATTATCTGTGTTAACTGGACACGGACACGGCATCCGAATCCGAATCTGACATTGGTTCAAGTGTCCAATTTGGCGAGCTCTAAAAAAGAGGTTTCGGGGATTCGTTTAATATATACAATTGTGAAATTGGAGAAGTGAAATGCATAAAAGTGGCCCTATGCATGAAATTAGGAAACCACAGGGGCCAAAATGCAAAATATGCTAGAGGACAAGGCAACATTTCACCATCGATCACCACTCGTATCTTTAATCAGCTCCTAAATGGCCTACGAGGGACAATATATGGATTGCCAATGCAAACTGAGAGACCTTGGTGAAAATTGTGCAGATAATTATATGATGAAGCAAATCAACAAAAGGGAAAAATCCAGGGACGACTTAACTGATGCCGCTTCTTGATTCATTTGTAATAAACAGCATAATAATCATAAACTCATCAACACATGATAACAAATCACTTTTTTTTGGGCAAAGTGTTGTACGCTCTTATGCAAATTTTAGAACAAAATTGTGCTTATATTACATTAACTAGATCCAACATCCAAGTGCCAACTTCATCAAACAGTAAATGGATGGCTAGCCTAGGCAGTAAACATTCTCAGGCCTGCTGCTTTTCATCCAGATAATTCAACAAATGACATGACAAGAACCTAAGATTACCTCAATGGGCCAGCCATCCACAACAAAAACATCGAGAGAATAGCCGTCTAATGTTGAAAAAACATGTGCTTCCCTGATGTTCAGTCCAATGTCAGATAGCAAGGCAGACAGCTGGAAGAACATATTACAGTTAGATGCTATACTACAAACAAAAGGTCAAATGAATTTTACAAAGGAATAAATAGATCGAACAATTATTAGTACTAGTCTAACAAATGGTTGAATGCAGAATGGTGCCCTTCAATATCATGCCTTAATTTAGTATAAGCTCAAAAAAACAAATAGATAGAATGTTCAAATCAGACTTATGAAAATGAAACAAACCAGGCATGATAGTATAGATGCTTAAGCTTTGTAAAAAACTACTGCAGTAGAAAGATAAAAAAAAATATAGTGGAAAAGTGCACAGAATTGCTGACCTGACTAAGGAGCTTTGGTTTGTCAATAGTGGAGAAAACTATCTCATGAATGTGTGTATATGATGCATCCTGCCTGTGAAATACACACAGCCAAGATAGTATATTTGTAAATTGTGTCTAGATATCTAAAGCTTTATAGGGAAGAAAGGATACAGTTGTGTGCATGGGCATGTAGTAGTGTTCATGCAAATGCAAAAGCATGATGGTGCTGATTTTTCTTCATGCAGATTTAGGGGTTCTCTCAGGCAGCTTGCTTCAGGCATATTTGAGAAAAGGACCCATATTCTATGTATATGTTTAATCTCTAATGCACCAATTATAAAAGTAAATTGTAATTTCACACGAACAGCAATAGTATTTATTTTAAGTTACATCTTTAGTCCCTTGTAATTCCAGTGTATAATAGAACTTCAAAACAACTATGATATGGATAGATTACAAATCACAGGTAACATCCATTCAGATGTAACATATAATGCCAAGGAAAAAGGTAATTATATGGTAGGAAGGCTAGTATGTAAATGGTCTATAACACCAAGTTAAATGTGGCACCAATTATAGTTTTCTATTTTTTTAAAAGGCTGTATGATTATGAAGCCCCTTTTTTGCCAGACATATCAGAGAAGCAAGATCTACCATAATTCTGAAACATGAAGTAGTATTCTGCAACTTCTGTTTGTCGAATCTACCATAAGTAAGAACAACTGCAGTTTGCACCCTTTTACTGTAAATACAGTAACACTTTTCGTTATTACTTCCCCCTTTGACTCGAATCTTCGACATATCCGGTTAATTTTCTGATTCTCAATGTGTATTACTCTTAAGTCTTAACTCGACTATAAATTGACTTCTTAATAATCCCAAGCCAAGGTTTCAGTGTAAGGAACCATAACCTCAATTTAAGACAAAAGAAGTTTTAATGATATACCAGAAATAGCAACGAAACACATGTTACATTCAACTAGGGGATTTTCAAAAACCATGAAGGCAGTACATTAGCATGGTGCATGAGTACCTTACAGAGAGATCATCGCCATCATCAGGCACTTCTTCAGATGCATCAGAGTCATATGTTGGATCCGTGTCTTCAATCTTCGATCAAAGTTTTAGAGTCAATTTGACAACTCCGATTTCTATTGGTGATACTAAAGATAAACAACCATTAATGCATGGAACAAACATGTACCCTTGGTAAGAGAAAACAGTATAATCTAGAAACTAAGGAACCTTATGCTTTCCTAATATCTATATCTAGATTGCAAAATACAAAATATTAGAAGTACACCCAGTTAAGTTCTTCATTATCCTATTTTACAGTAACAATATATTAGGTGATGGGTGTCGTAACCACCTGAACTAGACATTTTTCTCCAGAAGACAACCAATTGTAACATATATGTAAAATACGAAATGTATGGAAAATGATAAAAACATATATTTACAAATACACTTGTCAGTTTCTTCAGTAGTTCCATCACCTAAAAAAATATTTAATGGAAAGAGACAGCATTGGGGCCTATATTTAAAGGACAACAACATTTCTGTTTCCCTAATCACTAGACATCTTTTTATGTTTCAACAATGGCGACAGTTAGTTTTTTTATCACAAGGTTAGAAATATGTAGTCCCAATCCATGCCATGTTAGAAGATTTCAAAAGAATCCAGTCTAAACTCGTAGGACAAGCACATTCAACTATAGTTTACTTACTATTAGTTGTGCACGATGTGTCTACATCATAACTATATTTTCTCTCCAAAAACTTCATTTAATTTAGGTCATACTTGCTACACCACGACACGATGGTTTAAGTTATTTACGTAACAAAATTCATCTGGCACAAAATTATTGCAGTGAGAAGTACACAGGCGGGCCTAAAGTGAGAATTAAGGTTGGAAATTTTAATTCTACTATTGGAACTACACATTGCCATTAATATGAACAATTATGCAGAACCATTATATGAAACTAATCAGCTAGGATAAAACAAGTAGCCACTAGCCACTAAAGGTAGCAAGCTATGTTGCATAGCGAACATTAGTTGCTGGTAGAACAGTCCAAACTAACATAGGCAAGAGATATACCCTCAAGAAACGGACATGAAAGGCAGGGCGCCTATCAGGATCCTTCGCTTCTTCCAAGACCTTCTGATGGACTAAGACGTCTGCTGCTTTGTCGACATTAATATCCAGCTGATAGCTACAGATGGGAGAACAAAAGAAGAACCAATCTTAGCCTTATGATCATTCAAAGGATACAAGAAATAATTAATTGATTGACCTAGCAATATTAAATCGAAAAATAGTGACTGCAGTTGCCAGCTTCCTTTTTGGGTGACATATCAGCGAAGAGAACAATTCCCACGAAAGAGCAATTGCAAAGGCTAACTGTGAGACTATAGCCACAATTAACCAATTCCTAATTTCATCCTATCCAAATATAAAAGACCACCTCATAGCCACAGCCACAATAAAAAGAAGGCAAAAAGCCATGTCAAAAGGCAATAATGATTCAGAGCTGGAACTAAAATTTTCCTCACCGGAGCGAGTGATCCCACCAAAAGTGAAATTAACACAACTATTCACTTCATTTATTTCCAAACTTCACGAAACACGCTTCTTCAAACTCGAGAAAGACACAGCTCTACTAATTACCACTAATCAACCAACCAAGCGCTATTCCATCATTCATCATCGGTGTAGTCAGTACAGTAATCGCATATACATCAATTTTTAGCAAAAAAAACAATAATTCAACACCAATCGCACACTCGAGTCAAACAACGCTGCTAGCAAATGAAGAAAAAAAGAGCGCTAAATTGGAAGGCAACAGGAGGCAGCTAAGAGCATGCGGGGATAATGAATCAATCACCTATGCGGGAGCCGCAAGAAATGGGCCTCGAGCTGGTCGCGGAAGTCGGGGCCGGCCGCCTCCTTGTGGCCCTCGGCGACGAGCCGCTCGAACACCTCGCCGCAGATCACGCGCACCGCTCCCCCACCCCCGCCTCCGCTCCCTCCCGACGCGGCGGGCGAGGGACCGGCAGCGTCGCGGGGCGGGGACGAGCTCTCCCCCACGCCCTCCTCGACGCCCCCTCCAGGCGCGCCTTCCACCGCCATGCCGCCGCCCACCTCTCCGCGGCCGCCCGCGCGGGTCCTCACCGCCCGCGCATCGTCGTCCCTTCGAGGCTCCGCCTCACCTGGGCCTCCGCTCGCTCGCCCGCCCGCCGCCGCCGGCGTGTTCTAGAAGGTTCGCGACGCGGGTGGTGGTGGGTGCTGGCCTGTGCTGGGTAGTTGGCGCACTTAAAAGACAGGGGATAGGAGTGATGAGGAGAGGACTAGAGGAGGAAGACGACGAGGGCGCTTTAAGAAAATTAGGGGCTTCACGAGGGGCAAAAGAGGCTTTCCACGGATGGCCTCGCTGTTCGTTGGGTGCGGGCCCACGCGTCAGCGGGGTGGATGTAGTGGACGTGGTGCGTGGAGCGGAATGGTTGGGGGATGTGGATATGTTTTTTTTTCCCACACGAGTGTTGCTACGAGTACGCGCTGAGGTTGTGCCAGCAGGGTTCGCGCCACCGGCTGACAGGTGGGCCCGTGTTGGATTAGCGTGATTAAACAGGTTATGTTGTGATCCTTGTGCCCATAATCCAAATTTTCTTTCCAAAGGTACAATCCCTGTCCGTGGTTGATATCATCCTATGTGCGTCCATGTCCCTACTATCTCACAGATCGCAGCCAAACAGATGATGTGTTCTTGCATAGAAGTAGTGGTCTTTTTCCCAATTAGCGCATACATCTTTCCAAACAAATTACATTTAGGTTTGGTCGTCCAACAATGTGAACTAAAAAAACTTGCTGCTCTGATCGTACGTCTTTAAAGTTTTCGAGTCTTTCGTGACGGAACAAATAATCTAGATAAAAACATTTAGGTATAACGAGACAACAAGAAATTTTCCATAACATGACACGTCAGAAAAATACTAGTGTTTCATTTGAGGTTTCTAAGTACCATTCTTCAGCTTAAACCTTAAAAATCAATAGGATAACAAAACATGTGACCATACAATTGAGAAATCGCGAATTTCTCATTCATGGCTGATTCTAAGCATCATTCTTCTTAATTTTACCATGGTACTATTGTAATAGCCGTACCGACCGTAGATAACATAGACATATCCCCTCTTCTTTGGTATCCATCCTCACGCCACGAGATTGCAGTGCCCTTGGTGTGGACTGCTCTAGCCTTGTTTCTTCGCCTTTTCTATCCAGAATGTGGATTAGGAGCAAGCCAAGCCATACTAGTGCTGGCTGGAATCTGCCTAAAGTGGGGAAGCAAGCAGGGAACCTAAGATGGTGAATCTCTCTCTCCCCCTGTGGTCCATTGCTTATTCTCCATGTCACATCTCCCATCCCAAGCATGGTGGTGCAAATCTACATGTTTATTAGTTGCTTCGATGTGTTTAGTCATGTGAAATTTTACTCGCATCGGTTTCCTAGTCCTATCCCATGGGGTGTGGGTGTGTGTGTGTATACATACACACACATCGCAATTTTTAGTTTTTGCTTCAATGTTTTAGATTTTGGGTGAATAGTCCAGCTACGTAGGTCCATGGTTCTTAGCCCCACTAAACATGCCTAGCTAGGGAGCTTTTGATGCATAGGATTATAAAGGAAAAAAGTCGAATTAGTACGCCATGGGAAAAATACCCGAAATAATCAACAGTTAAATAGAAAATTAATAAAATAATCCACAGGGAAAAAAAATTACAAAAGTAGCACCGGGTCCCGCCACCCCGGGTGGCTGCCGCCACCGAGCGCGGCCGCAGCAGAGCTGCCGCCACCCAGCGTGGCCGGCGCTGAGCTGCCGCCACCCGGTGTGGCCGCAGCTCTGCTGCCGCCACCCCGCGTGGCCGCGGCAGGCCGGCCGGTTAAATGCGCCGGTATTGCATGTGGCGTGTATGTGTATATGTATATTATATATACGTGGCCGATATTGCATGTGCTTATTGATTATTAATTAGTAAAATGGAATGCCTAATTTTATATTTTTGGACAACTAAAATAATTTACGTTGGCAGGTATGTTTCTTTCCAAGAATCCCATCCCAAGCATGGTGGTGCAAATCTACATGTTTTTTAGTTGCTTCAATGTGTTTAGTCATGTGAAATTTTACACGCATCGGTTTCCTAGTCCTATCCCATGGTGTATATATACATCGCAATTTTTAGTTTTTGCTTCAATGTTTAAGATTTTGGGTGAATAGTTCAGCTACGTAGGTCCAAGGTTCCCCCCACTAAACATGCCTAGCTAGGGGATGCATAGAATTATAAAGGAAAAAAAAAACATCGAATCAGTACGCCATGACATGTTGAATTCTATAGGAAACATAACCACGTGGATTATTCAAGAGATATGCTTCATTTCCTCGTAAAAAATACAAAAAATTTAAACTTTAATATTATGCATTACGAGTTGCTCTTTGTTCATATATACATGCCTTGTTTTTTGATGTTTAAATTAAAAAAAAAGCTACCGTAAGAAATTTATTATTTTTGTGTAAGCAAAACGATGTAATACTTTGCCTACTTTTTTTGTAGGCATTCAAGTGTTTTTTCTTAGAATTTCTAAAAAAAGTTATATAAATTTTTTATTCTCAAAGACATCTCATAAGAAGTCACAACCTTTTTAGATTATAATTTTTAGCTGGTTTTAACTGAAAAATAATAAGTCCATAAACTTAGGACCAACTTAAATTTGTGTGTGCGTCTTGGACATCACCCAAATTGCATATATACTCTTAGCACTAAAGCATGATCTCTTTTTGACAAATCGGATCAAAGCAAGATACTTTGGTATCGGAACATTCTTGGCCCATTGCTGAACACGATGATTGCCGCTCAATTCGTGCAACGGTAGCTAATTAAAAAAGGCCCTAATGTTCGGAATGATCTGTTGCACAAGCACAAGCAGAAGCAGTCTTGAAAAAGAAACAAAGCACAATCACAAGCGCCTAGTGGGTAGTAGCCACTACCAAAAAAAAAAAAGTTTTCGGCTAAAAAACAAATTTCCGTAACATTGTATGCGACACACTAAAAAAAACTGTCACTCTTCCATCGGCTACAAATAAATTCGTCAGTCTGGAAAATCTGATGAAAAATTAAAGCATATTTTTGTTAGCACTGGGTGACAAAATTAAGTTTATATTCGTTGGCTTTACCTTAAGCCGACGAAGTACTTCGAACAAACTTTTTTGAACGCAGGGTCGACAAAAATAAGTTTTAAAAATACTTTTATTATATTCGTTGGTCATGGACCAACGAAAATAGTTGTCACGCTTTTGTTGGCACCTTGCTGCCACGTGGCTCCTCGATCCCGCTTATGCCACGTCAGCATGCTGATGTGGTCGTATTTTCGTCGGCTAATGGTCGATGAAAATATTTTCCATGTCAGCACCTACCATCGGAAGCGGGAAATCGACCACTATTTTCGTCGGCCTTGGAAGCCGATGAAAATATGTGTATTTTTCGTCTTTGTAATAAGCAAAAAATCAACAAAAATAGCTATTTTTTCAGCTTCTAGCTGACAAAAGTTTGACGGATTCCTATATTGCTAATCCATCTTACTATGGACAATCGGAAAAATCGATTAAATAATATACATATAAATACAAATTGGAAAAGTATGCCGCAGGGGATGAATATACGCGAAATATGCACGGTTTCTGCCACCTGGAACGGCTAGAGCCGGCTTCCACCATGCCGGGTGGCTTTCGCCATCCCGGGTGGCTAAAACCAGTCGCTTCAGCCACCCCGCATGGCGGAAACGCTCCCATGCCGCCACGTCGCCAGGCCGCTCCTCCCGGCGCGTGGGCGCGCCGATCCTCCGCTGCGGCACTGAAACCGATGAGAATAGCGCTGAAAACGAGATTAAGTTTAATAAATTTTTCCCGCTCAGCTGTTGTAAACGTGATTAGATGGTGTTGTATCATTTTATGCACATCTTATGCCCTCGTTGATAGTTTATTTTGTTCTAATTTTTGTTTGGACTGTAATTTTGTTTTTTTTCATAGACCATTTATTTTATTTTTAGAAAATAATTTTTTTACGACTTTGTAGGGCTTTTCTCGAGGATGTGAAGAATATTTTTTGAATAATTTATTTAGCTTTTTCATAGCACGTTCAAAGATGGTCAAATTTTCGCAACTACAACTAAACAAGCTATCAAAGAGGGTTATATTTATTATAATTATTTACAAAAAAATGTATTTACGGGATTGATAAATTTTTTCTAAAATTTGAACAAGTTGCACACGACTCTGGTGTTTAGTACGTGATATTGTTTGACTTATTTGTTCACTTTGTTGAATTAAGTAGAAAAACTAAAAATAATAGAACAATGCTAAAATTAGAAACGGTGATTAGTTCGTTGTGTCAGAGCAAGTAAACGGTTTATGGTTTTAGAGAACCGGAGATTAAATAATAAAATTTAGAATTACATGATACATGATACAAGCAATGGCACGCGTGATGCATGAGACAATCTACCATAGTAGTGCATCATAATTAAACCTACATGATTTAGGAGATTTAAAAAAGTAGTTGTCATACACAATAATCATACTACTGGGTGTAGCGGGGGTATTTTCCCTTCGCAAACGCACTAGGTCCTGCTTCCCTGGCTCTAGCAGCCCTTTCGCGCTTTCTAGCACGGTCTGCCTCACGCTTATTGAACTGCCGCTGTCGGTCAGCCTCGCGCTGTGCCTGAAACTCTTCTCTCGCATGCTTGTTTTTCTTCCCTGAGGGCGTCTTGCCACCGTTCGTCGGCCATGACCCTGCGCCCCGCCTCCTCCCAGTGCATCCGCCGCTCCATTTCGGGAGTCTGCTCCGCGTTCAAATATTACACAAACTCGTATAATGGAGGCTAAAAAGATTGAGGTTAGCATCTGCGTGTATATGTTCGTTAGGGAAGAAATAGGTAAGAAGTGACTTACAGGGTGCTTTGCCCTCCTCTCCATCTCGACAGTTCGGTTGTATGCATAGTTTGCGCACTTCCAATACCTTCTCCCGTAAGTATAGGACATGTCTTGAGACTTCCTCAAAACGCAAAGACTGCCGCATAGACACATGGGCGACTAAACACCTTCTGGGACAGATTCGTGGAGAGACTCTCTTGGTGGCGATGGGAACTTCGTATGACTGTTTTGATGCTGAGAGGTTTGTGAAGTGAAGTGTTTAAAATGCTCTTGTTGATTGTGTTGTTCGGAGTGAGACTGCGTGGGTTTAAATAGGTGATATTGGGCAACATGCTCGAATTGAATAAGACATACGCAACGCACAGTTCGAGATGATTTAATGTGTCACTGCAGACCTTTGCAGTGATATGTCACTTCAACAAGGACTGCTGGACCACACAGCATGGCCTGTCGTGCACAGACGTATTAATGGCTGACATGTGAATGGCAGTGATGGGTCACGTCAGTGGCCCGTTAGCTGAGTTATTATTGTTTACAGATTCGCAGTGGTAAGTGCCAAGCTAATAGTAAATGCATTCGTATTACAGTAGACTAATAAATTCGTGCAGATGGTAGGGCACTTTCGCAGTGATGGGTCACGTCGCGCACAGGGTAGGACACTTTGGTAGTCATGGGTCACGTCGCGCACAGAGTAGGACACTTTACCAGTGATGGGTCACGTCGCGCAGACAGTAGGATACTTTGGCATTGAGGGGTCAAGTCGCACAGGCTTGTTAATGAGAACTGGTAAGTGGCAAGTAGTACATGCAATGTCCATAACTTTTATAGTGGTAAAACACACCGGACGATAGCATCACATACATAAACAGTGGCATGCATGACACACGCACCGTTTCTTATAGTCGTGTGTCGATCGTACTTCTACCATACCTTAGGGGAATTGAAAAGTACGTAACATGTGGGTGCTAGCCGCGTTGCCTCCGGCATGCAGCGCACAAACGTTTCGTGCGGACGTGCAATTCTAGTGTTCGCCTTGACATTTCGAGACAATGTTCGAGATCTGCGATCCTTGCGTAGAGAACCATCATGTATGCATCTGCTGCCATTGGAAATGGATCATCCATCCACGATGTCATACGACAATCATTTATCTGTTTTGAACATGATACAAAGTTAGGTTACATCCTAAAATAAATTCGTTCTATATAAAGGTAAGTAAACTCACTGTGTATAGAGGACATCGGTAGAATCTCCGTCCGGTCCAACCAGAGACTGGCCTATCGAAGGTCTGCACCACTGCATCAATTCCACATACACACTTAGGCCACTCCCAATGGATGTGAGGGCCGGGCCGCAGCATGATTGACTCTGTGCGGTAGTTCTGTTTCATTTTGATGGGAAGGTCCTCCGATGGGTAATGGGCGTGGCCTCTTGGGCCCGACGATTCCCACCAACTTGGCCTAATCTATGCGTTGGTGGACCGTTGTTCGGCCATCCTAGTACGATGTTAAATGCAATGGCCATAAATCTCATAATGGTAAATGCAATGGTCACATATTTTACATGTTTATAAATGTATATACAAAGATACATGTACAGAGAAGGAAATCGTTTCTTCTTTAAGAAAACGTCTGGCTCAGACAGTAGCACTTTGTGCTCACGACGGGTGATGATGCCGAAATTGAAAATGAAGTGATGCGCCTCCTGCTTACTCCCGAAACTTTGTCCTACTTGTATATCGTTATGCTGATATCCTCAGCTAGAAATCTGAGAGAAATCAGGCATAACGCAGTTCGCCGCTTGTACTTGGCGAAAGTATGCGACCGCAGCCCCTGCATCATCCTCACCTCTCCCGTCACATCGACCTCATCATCTTCCATGACCGCCACATCAATCTCCTCCGGTACGGCAACCCTATTATGTCCTCCAACCCTCTCCTCTACTTCTTCAGTTTGACCTTGCGATGAGGCCCCAATCTCTCCCGTGTTACTGGGAACATATGTAGCAGACTCTACAGCCATTAATGATATTTCGCTTGTGCCACCCTCCTCTCGTGGTACCATTACAGCGTATACACCAATCTCAAACGCTTCCTCAACAGACTTTGTAACATAGAAGTCCTAGGAACTTCGGTTCCGAAGCTCCCACATGCTGCATACTACATACGAAGTGTTTGGGACGTAATGGGGCCGAACCGCCTGTAGGTGCACTTTGAAGTTTCGCCGATCTATGCCAAGTGTTCTGGCAACCATCCCTATTAAGTCTTTTGGTCTTATAGGAAGATCTATTATGGATTGTGTGTGCATGCAACTGTGCATGCTAACAAAAGTACCCTGCATTTCTGTTGGAGCATTTTCATAGAATATATGCAGCGTTGTACCCATAAAGATTGTCCATGTGTCATTAAAAAATTATCACCTATCCATATATGAATTCTCAATTATTGCGAAAGTATGACACATTGCCAGCCATCTATATACGCATTAAAAAATTTGCATTACAATTAATTTAGTTAATAATGTAACATTTTATGTAAATTATATAAAGATACACGCGCTCATATATTTAAGAATATTATATTTATTTTAAGCATTTACGAAAAAAATCTCAGACAGAATTACTAAAACAAGAATTATATATTTTCAAAATATTATTTCAATATAACATTATTCTTCGTTTTAATGACTAAAAAAATCCCCTCTATAATAATGTTTAAGGATGTCAAATCTTCTAAAATACGACTTAATATGACATGTGTAAATTTTTTGTTAATATTTTCTTACACTATTATTAATTAGCACACATATTTTTTTTGCCAATGTGCATGTCTAGCTGCAGTATAAAACACTATTTACGTAACCGACTATTTTTGTTGTGCATGCCTGTGCAACAACAACCTACTTTTTCAAATGAAATACTAAACAGTCTATATATGTGGTCGTGTATTTAATAATATTATATTTATTTCAACCATTTACAAAAAAATGTAATTCTGGGACAGAATTATGCAAACTATAATTATATATTTTCACAATTTTCTTTCAATATTACTTTTTTCTTCATTTTATTTCCTAAAAAAATGTTTTTGCTTGTAAAATCTCCTAAAATACGAGTTAATATCACATGTGCAGATTTGTCTTTAATTAGTTATTATTCTATGCAGATTTTACACAGCACACATGTACAACATAATGCTACATTTACTACTGTATAAATCTACATTAATCTATATTTTATTCTACTGTATTATATAAGTGTAAGCACGATCGTTTATTAAAATGCTTACCTACTGAAAATATCCCGAATAAATAGTCTGCTCACGAGGTATCAACACCTGCGCATTGAAACACATGAAATAATGAATAAAAGTTTTAAAACTCAAATATCATCTACATATTACTTTACCTCCAGACTGGTTTAAAGCAAAAAAGCAGAGCACCTTGATGAAGACAGTGAGAAAACACAAGCGTAGCTAACCACCGGGCAGCACAAGTGTGCAATAGCTGAGCACCGAGCAGCACAAATGCGCTATCACAGCTGAGCAACGGGAGAAATGTTGTGCGCTGAACTGAGGACCACTCCTCCTTATATAGCCGAGTGTTTGTGATTAAATCATCATAAGCGTGTAATTTATTTATCCCTAATTACTGATTTAGTAAATTGAACAAAGGTTTAACACATAAGTGGGAGACATGAAATGACGTCGCACCAGCCCTATCTTCTTTTTCCACATGCAGCTGCTGGCAGGCACACACTTCAATTATTCGGGCACACACTTCAACGCGAGGGAATCCGAGGCGCGGGACGAAGCCTAGCCACGGGCGGAGCCGCCAAGTGACCCAGCCGAGGTGGCTTCCGCCACCAGGCGTGGCCGAAGCTGGCTTCCTCCGCCTGGGGTGGCGGAAGCCACCTTCCGTCGCCTGGGGTGGCGGAAGTGACGATTCCGTCGCCCGGGGTGGCGGAAACACCCTTTCCGCCATGCCGCACACCTGAAACTAGCTCACTTTCGTAAAAAAAAATATGCCGCATAGTTTCCCAATTTGTATTTTTATATATATTATTTAATCAATTTTTCCTAGACAATCATATTTGGTTTGATTATTTAGTTGGTTGGGTCTTTCGATTGATGGTTGCGGCTATACAATTAAAACTGAATGGTTAGGATGAAGGAATTTGAGAAAGAGAAATGATAATAAACAGTGCAATGTTCTTAAGCCAACTAATGAAACAAGGGACCTACGATTATTCCTCCTCATACTCCTCCTCTCTTCACCTCCACATCCCTCCCCCCCCCCCCTCCCCCGCAACTACGCCTCTTGCTGGCTTAGAAGGAAGTTGTCCAGATATCGGATTGAGAGGTGAGGGGCGGGTTGTGATGCGACGAGAAGGCAGTGGGGACGACATTGCCAGAGTCTCCATAACAGAGGAGTGCGATGGGTATAGCTGGCCAAGGAATCAACATCAACGACCAGAGTTAGATTGAGGCCCTCTTTGATAGCTTGTTTAGTTTTAGTTTAGTTTTTGTTGGGAAAATTTGACCACCTTTGAAAGTGGTATGAAAAGGCTAAATAAATTATTAAAAAAATATTTTTGAGATCTTTGAGAAAAAACCTACAAAGTTATAAAAAATTTATTTCCAAAAAATAAAGTGAATGATGTATATAAAAATAACAAAAGTTACACTCCCAACGAAAACTAAACTAAAACAAGCTATCAAAGAGGCCCTGAATGGGGCTAACATGGCAATGGAAGCACAGGAAAGGAGCGGCAAGGGTGTCAGTGGCCATAGGTAGTGGCTAGAGGGTGACACGGGCAAGAGTGCAGCGCGGGGAGCTTGGTGAGGAGGGAGTGGATCGAGAAAGAAACAAAGAAGGCACAACGATGATATGTTTATCCTTCGATTTTTCTATACCATTGGGATCGTGCAAGTCCTCCCATGAGAAATAGCTATGAGAAGTTAGTTTTGTTCGGCTGGGCTTTGGCATCTCTATGAAACAGTTTTGAAAAGGGTTTTTTTCATCCATGCCATTATTAAGTTACATATATTTGAAACTGCCATTATAAAGTGCCTATTGTTATTGATGCCATTATCTCAGTAACAAACCTCAGCACTGCCATTCTTGAGCATTTTGAGAGATTTACGGAGTACACAAAATCAAAATACATGTGAAATACAGAGAAATACACACCTGACAGCTTGGGTCCACATGTCATCCGCTATCCCTTCTTCTTCCTCCTCCTATTCTTCCCCCTCTCTCCTCAAGCTGCGGCGGCGCTCGCGCACAGCGGCGGTGAAGGAGGAGCTCGCCGCTGTCCATCTCGAGCTCACGCCGCCGTCGCCGCCGCGAAGGAGGAGCTCGCCGCCGTCCATCTCGAGCTCCCCCGCCGCGGCTGCCGTCGAGCTCGCACCGCCGCCGTCGCCGTGAAGGAGGAGCTCACCACCGTCCATCTCGAGCTCGCGCCGCTGCCGCTGCATTCGAGCTCGCACCGCCGCCGCTGCATTCGAGCTCGTGCTGCCGTCGCCGCCGCGAAGGAGGAGCTCGCCGCCGCCGAGGAGGAGGGCAACAGTGGCAGAGGAGGAGGCAGGCGGCGGCGGCGCATGCAGCGAGGTCCATCCCGGCGTTGGTGGAGGTGGCCATGGCAACGGTGAGCTCGCGCTAGGGTTCCAGGAGGACAGCGGAGGAGCTCGGGGTGAGCTCCGGCGGTGGTGCGGTGGAGCTCCGGCGACGATGGAGGAGAGAGTAGCGGTGGAGAGAGGAAGAAGAAGATGAGGAGGAGGAAGAAGAAGGTGTGAGGATGACATTAGGGGCCCACATGTCATATGCGTATTTTGGTTGTATTTTAGTTTGTAAATCCTCCGAAATTGCAAAGAATGGCAGTGCTGAGGTTTGTTGCTGAGATAATGACATCAATAACAATAGACACTTTATAATGGCAGTTCCGAATATATGTAACTTAATAATGGCATAGATAAAAAACCGTTTTGAAAATGCTAGAGCACTTGGTCGACTTTACGGTTTTTGATCGTCAAAATCTAACTACACGTGGCTCTTTCAGCGTTGGGAGAAGCATCGCATATATTGCTAGAGGGAAAAAAAACACGCACAATATCGGAGTAATATCTAGCCAAAAGCTGAAGCTTGGGGGAGCATCTTTCGGCTTGGGTGAAGCATGACATATATTGCTGTGTGCAGCAACACATGCACAGGACTCATGTAGATCACGCTTACGGCATAGAGAGATGACGCACATCATGCTGCTGAGACAAGTGCTCGCACAAAGAAAGCTCTCCGAGCTGATGGGCAAAGGCTAGGTAAGAGCATCTCTCCCCGACATGTCTTTTATAATAACGTAGTAAATATAAATGGATTTTTTTCATACATGTCATTATAAAGTTCGTTTATTTTGGATTTGCTATTACAAAGTTGATACTCTTACTATAAATACCACTAGTTTTGCAACTATCTGTCACATATGCCATTGTGAGGCTTTTTGGGGGTATTTCCCGTTTTATACGCGAGTCAAATACGCAAGAAATACATTAAATACATGTGGGGCCCACATGTCATCCTCTCCCCTTCTCCTCCTTCCTTCCTCCTCCACTGCCCTCTCTCTCTCTCTCACCGGAGCACCGCCGTCGTCGCTGGAGCTCCACAACTCACCGCCGCTGCTCGCACAGCTCACCGCAGTCGCAGCCTCGCCGTCGTCGTCGTCGTCGTCGTCGACTCGTCGTCGCCGCCTGTCTCCGGCGGCGACGACGACGACGGTGGCGGCGAGTTGGGGAGCTCCGGCGGCGGCGGCGGCGTTCCGGTGATAGAGAGAGCAGTGGAGGAGGAAGGAAGAAGGTGGAGGAGGGGAGGATGACACGTGGACCCATAAGTATTTGATGTATTTCTTGTGTATTTGACTCGTGTATAAAACGGGGAATACATGAAAAAGCCTCACAATGGTATATGTAATAGATAGTTCCAAAACTAGTGGCATCTATAATAATATCGCCTTTGTAATAGCAAATCCGAAATAAACGAACTTTATAATGGCGTGTATGAAAAAATCCAATATAAATAGACTGTTGGAGAATTAATATAATGATACAGTGTAGTGTAAATTGTGAAGAAATTTTACATATTAATAGAGAGGACATCGATGGTGTTTCAGAAGAAAGATATAAGGAGGCGGTTGCTGATGCTCTAAACTTGGAACTGGTGGGAAAAAAGGGGGGGGGTGTGGTTTGCTATGCCTTGTCGGCTGGGGCGATGAGGCATTTCGTTGGGAAAAAATTTCTGGGGGAGAACCAACGAAATAGGGCATAAGGCTCTCTCCAATAGAAATCCCTAAATTTGATCCCCTATAGCCTCATATACAGGCTCCAAAAAAAATCTCTTCTTATATTTCTCCAATATTGTAACACCCCAGTATGGGGATTAATGCGAATTTGCTTGAATTTTAAAAAATTCGCTTGAATTTGAACTCCAACCGACACGTGGGCCCCACAGTCAGGATCTCTCTCTCTCGCTCGCTCTCTGACGGTGGGCCGCGCCGTCGCCGTGCTGCTCTGCCACTGCAGCTCTGAGCCGTGCCGCGCGCCGCGCCTGCCCTGCCACCCCGCCGCTCGCGCCATCATGTGCGCGACGCGCTTGTCTCGTCGCCGTGCCGCGCTGGCTCTGCCATGTCGCGCTTGCCCCAGCGCCACGCCCGTCCCATCGCCGCGCCGCCTGCTCCCGCATGTCGCCAAGCACGCCTTCGAGCCACTACCCTCGCCCTACGCCTATTTAGCCAAGAGCGTCCCCGCCGGCGCCAGAGATCTTCTCGTCAATTCCGTAAGCCGTAGCTCGATTCCTCTCGCCCCAAGCTTCCTCCGCTCAGCCCTAAACTTTTCCCTTTCTTAACTTCAGCAGAGGAGCTCGGAGTCGCCGTGCCAACACCACCCCTGTTCCAGTCAACGTCGGAGCTTCCACCGCCAGCCGTCCCCGAGCCCGCTCGTCGCAGTCGGAGCCCGTGGTGAGCACCCCATTGACCCCCTCTAGCACGCCCTCCTCGACGCCCCCTCCAGGCGCGCCCTCCACCGCCATGCCCACGCCCACCTCTCCGCGGCCGCCCGCGCGGGTCCTCACCGCCCGCGCATCGTCGTCCCGTCGAGGCTCCGCCTCACCTGGGCCTCCGCTCGCTCGCCCGCCCGCCGCCGGCGGCCTGTTCTAGAAGGTTCGCGACGCGGGTGGTGGTGGGTGCTGGCCTGTGCTGGGTAGTTGGCGCACTTAAAAGACAGGGGGATAGGAGTGATGAGGAGAGGACTAGAGGAGGAAGACGACGAGGGCGCTTAGGAAAAAAGGGGGCTTCACGAGGGGCAAAAGAGGCTTTCCACCGATGGCCTCGCTGTTCGTTGGGTGCGGGCCCACGCGTCAGCGGGGTGGATGTAGTGGACGTGGTGCGTGGAGCGGGATGGTTGGGGGATGTGGATATGTTTTTTTTTCCCACACGAGTGCTGCTACGAGTACGCGCTGAGGTTGTGCCGGCAGGGTTCGCACCACCGGCTGACAGGTGGGCCCGTGTTGGATTAATGGATTAGTTATAGCATTAACTCTTTAAAATTAATATGGGCTCATATGTAATACGTGCAATGCATATTGTAATCCTCTATAGTCTGACTCTTAGGTCCTTTTTTTAGCTGATCTGAACGGCTGAAATAACTGAACTTCGAGAGCTTCTCGAGGTAGTCTCGAGATTCGGATACATTTCATTTGACTTGTTTTTAAAGCGTTAGAACCCACCTTCAAAACAACGAAAAACGAACTCAAAAAACTCAAATCATGTTTGTATTCTAAACGTATATAAGTCATTAAACTGTTAAGCCGTTAAGTTGAAAAGAGCTGGGCCTTAAGCTCTGTTCTTTTCAGCTTAATGACTTATCTATGTTTTGAAAAAGCATATGATTTGGATTTTTTGAGTCTGTTTTTCACTGTTTCGAAGGTAGATCCCAACGCTTTAAAAAGCAAATCAAACGAAATGGATCTGAATCTTGAGACTACCTCATAAAACTCTAGAAGTTTAGTAATTTCAGCCGTTTAACTGTTCAGCCGTTTAGATCTGCTCAAAAGAACATTACCTTAGTTAATAGCTAGTCTTTATTTCTCTCCTCTCCTTCTCTCTTCCACAATAAGTAAAAAGATGAAGTGAACTTTTTATAGCTAGCTAATTTGGCATTATTAAAGATGCTCTAAGTGTTTTGTTCGGCAGCAGACAAAAATAATGGGATTCAAGAGTTTAGAAAAGCGGCAATTCAAATTCGACATGCTGTAAGAGACCAATAAAGCGGCTCATCGGCTGACAAGAAAAATGGGATTCAAGAGTTTAGAAAAAGTGGCAATTCGAGTTCGACTCATGTTAAGAGAGATGTAAAGTGAATTCAAGTAGAAGCACTCGACTTGATGAAATTATCATTATTTATAATTTGCAAGCCAATCAAAATAGGGACGCATATAGTGAGTGTGAGCTAAACCCGATAAAAGATTAATTGGAATTTTCTGAGTTAGTACTAGGCTCATGTTGTGATCCTTGTGCCCATAATCCAAATTTTCTTTCCAAAGGTACAATCCTGTCCGTGGTTGAGATCATCCCATGTGCGCCCATGTCCCTATGAGATATGTTCTTGCATAGAAGTAGTGGTCTTTTTCCCATTAGCGCATACATATTTCCAAACAAATTACATTTAGGTTTGGTCGTCCAACAATGTGAACTAAAAAAACTTGCTGCTCTGATCGTACGTCTTTAAAGTTTTCGAGTCTTTCATGACGGAACAAATAATCTAGATAAAAACATTTAGGTATAATGAGATGAGAATATGAAAGATTTTTATTTTTTTTTGATTTTCTCAAGATTTTGAACCTCGCCATGAATCTATATCTCGATATCTCTCTCTATATATGTTGTATATTATGCAGTGGACCCATAATGGAAAATCGAAGTGGCTAATTTTTGAATTGAGTATAAAGCCCTTTTAACTCATGAGAAATCTTCCTATAACATGACACGTCAGAAAAAAATGCTAGTGTTTCATTTGAGATTTCTAAGTACCATCCTTCGGCTTAAACCTTAAAAATCAGTAGGATAACAAAGCATGTGACCAGACAATTGAGAAATCGCGAATTTCTCATTCATGGCTGATTCTAAGCATCATTCTTCTTAATTTTACCATGGCACTATTGTAATAGCCGGACCAACCGTAGATAACCTAGACATATCCCCTCTTCTTTGGTATCCATCGTCACGCCATGAGATTGTTCAAACAAGGCCACGCCTAAAATAATACAAGAGCTCCTTAACCGGTCGATGCGTGCCCCTGTGAGGAAAAGACGGCAGTGCCCTTGATGTGGACTGCTCTAGCCTTGTTTCTTCGCCTTTTCTATCCAGAATGTGGATTAGGAGCAAGCCAAGCCATACTAGTGCTGGCTGGAATCTGCCTAAAGTGGGGAAGCAAGCAGGGAACCTAAGATGGTGAATCTCTCTCTCCCCCTGTGGTCCATTGCTTATTCTCCATGTCACATCTCCCATCCCAAGCATGGTGGTGCAAATCTACATGTTTTTTAGTTGCTTCAATGTGTTTAGTCATGTGAAATTTTACACGCATCGGTTTCCTAGTCCTATCCCATGGTGTATATATACATCGCAATTTTTAGTTTTTGCTTCAATGTTTAAGATTTTGGGTGAATAGTTCAGCTACGTAGGTCCAAGGTTCCCCCCACTAAACATGCCTAGCTAGGGGATGCATAGAATTATAAAGGAAAAAAAAAACATCGAATCAGTACGCCATGACATGTTGAATTCTATAGGAAACATAACCACGTGGATTATTCAAGAGATATGCTTCATTTCCTCGTAAAAAATACAAAAAATTTAAACTTTAATATTATGCATTACGAGTTGCTCTTTGTTCATATATACATGCCTTGTTTTTTGATGTTTAAATTAAAAAAAAAGCTACCGTAAGAAATTTATTATTTTTGTGTAAGCAAAACGATGTAATACTTTGCCTACTTTTTTTGTAGGCATTCAAGTGTTTTTTCTTAGAATTTCTAAAAAAAGTTATATAAATTTTTTATTCTCAAAGACATCTCATAAGAAGTCACAACCTTTTTAGATTATAATTTTTAGCTGGTTTTAACTGAAAAATAATAAGTCCATAAACTTAGGACCAACTTAAATTTGTGTGTGCGTCTTGGACATCACCCAAATTGCATATATACTCTTAGCACTAAAGCATGATCTCTTTTTGACAAATCGGATCAAAGCAAGATACTTTGGTATCGGAACATTCTTGGCCCATTGCTGAACACGATGATTGCCGCTCAATTCGTGCAACGGTAGCTAATTAAAAAAGGCCCTAATGTTCGGAATGATCTGTTGCACAAGCACAAGCACAAGCACAAGCAGTCTTGAAAAAAAAAAAGCACAATCACAAGCGCCTAGTGGATAGTAGCCACTACAAAAAAAAATTGTTTTCGGCTAAAAAAGAAATTTCGTAACATTGTATGCGACACACTAAAAAAACTGTCACTCTTCCATCGGCTACAAATAAATTCGTCAGTCTGAAAAAAGCTGATGAAAAATTAAAGCATATTTTTGTTAGCACTGGGTGACAAAATTAAGTTTATATTAGTTGGCTTTACCTTAAGGCCTTGTTTGTTTCAGATTAAATTAAATTAAATTAAATGGAAATTTGTTATTTTTGTATAGGCCAAATGTTGTAATATTTTGTAGTTATTTTTGTGGGGTTTTAAATAGTTCTTCTTAGAATTCGCAAAATATTTGTTCATAATTTTTTGAATTTTTTAAAACGTATCTCGAGTGGGTCACAAATTTGCTACAGTAAAACACAACTCAACATTAATCTGAAACAGGCAAGACCTAAGCCGACAAAGTACTTCGATGCCAGCGCCTCTGCAATTTCAAACCTTTTTGAACTCAAGGTCGACAAAAATAAGTTTTAAAAATACTTTTTATTATATTCGTTGGTCATGGACCAACGAAAATAGTTCTAAAAAATATTTTTTTAGAAAGAAAAAGCAACATGTGTCACGTTTTGTTGGCACCTTGCTGCCACCTGGCTCCTCGATCCCGCTTATGCCACGTCAACATGCTGATGTGGTCGTATTTTCGTCGGCTAATGGTAGATGAAAATATTTTCCATGTCAGCACCAACCATCGGAAGCGGGAAATCGGCCACTGTTTTCGTCGGCCTTGGAAGCCGACGAAAATATGTGTATTTTTCGTCTTTGTAATAAGCCAAAAATTAACAAAATTAGCTATTTTCGTCGGCGTCTAGCCGACAAAAGTTTAACGGATTCCTATAGTGGTAATCCATCTTGCTATGGACAATCATATTTGGTTTGATTATTTAGTTGGTTGGGTCTTTCGATTGATGGTTGCGGCTGTACAATTAAAACTGAATGGTTAGGATGAAGGACTTTGAGAAAGAGAAATGATAATAAACAGTGCAATGTTTTTAAGCCAACTAATGAAACAAATTCTAACTACACGTGCCTCTTTCAGCGTTGGGAGAAGCATCGCATATAATGCTAGAGGGAGAAAAAAAAACGCACAATATCGGAGTAATATCTAGCCGAAAGCTGAAGCTTGGGGGAGCATCTTTCGGCGTGGGTGAAGCATGACATATATTGCTGTGTGCAGCAACGCATGCACAGGACTCATGCAGATCCATGGCCGGCTCTGGGCCTAGGCGGGAGGGGCGACCGCCTAGGGCCCAGCCGTAGGGGGGCCCACTACCAGTTGGTATGCAGCCAGGCACAGCCTATGGGCCATGTCCAGTCCAGCCGTGAGCCCGTGAGACGTCCAGGTCCAGGCGCAGGTGCGTGATTAGCGAAGGGCGGGGCGATTAGCGAGCGAAACGTCGCGGCCGCGCGTACGTCGGTCGATTGACTCAGGACTGTTCGTCTCTTGCACTCGCGAACTGCCGACGCGGCGACGCCCCTCGGCCCCAACGGCGCCGCCGGCCGCTGCAAACTGCAGAGGCGCGGCCGTCGACGTCGTCAATCACTCAATCGTCCCGTGAGGCCGTGATCCCAGGAAGGTATACATCCATAATCTTTGAATCTTTGATCTATCAATCTATCATAAACGGATAAACCAGCTTATCACTAATTGATCAATCCGCCATTAGAGATTACTAGATTAGACGTTAGTCCATTCACCCATTGCTATTTGCTACTCCCTCCGTCCCTAATTATAGGTCGTTTGACTTTTTTGACACCAAGTTTGACCGGCTCGTCTTATTCAAAAAAATTCGGAATTATTATTTATTTTTACTATGATTTCGTTTAGCATATAATATACTTTAAGTATGAGTTGGAATTTTTTGAATTTTTGCAAATTTTTTGAATAAGACGAGCCGGTCAAACTTGGTGTCGAAAAAGTCAAACGACCTATAATTAGGGACGGAGGGAGTAATTGCTTATTTCATTAATCAATAATCATTTTTTTCTTAGCATGTTAGATTGATAGGGTTTTAAATTTTTACTTTCAGATTCCAGTATTTACTTTCCTTTACAATTTAATTAGCTAAAAGAAGTTTCTCAAAATTGAAACTACTAAAAAATTGTTTGAGGTCAACTATGTTACAGGAAAGATTGAATGGCTTGCTATGTGTTGCATTGAGAAGGATGTCTTGGATAACATTGATCTCGATATTGTCCTTAATGATTTTGCATCAAGAAATGTCCGAACGAGTTTTTTTATGAAGCACTGAAGCATTATTATCGGTGGAGTCATTGAAGTTTGGTTCTTATTTAAGGTAATCATAGTAGTTTCATTTTGCTTGTTCTTTTAGTTTGTAGTATCGATATTGTTTTTCAAGAATTAAGTACATGTTAGTATGTTATTAGTAAAACTATTTGCTTTATCAATTATCAAGTTACAAATGAATACCGTAGTTTTCCGTTCGCCCGAGGGCCCCCCAAAACATAGAGCCGGCCCAGTAGATCACGCTTACGGCAGAGAGAGATGACGCACATCATGCTGCCGAGACAAGTGCTCGCAGAAAGAAAGCTCTCCGAGCTGATGGGCAAGGCTAGGTACGTAATAAGAACATTTCTCCGACAGATCTTTTATACACTGTAGCAAATATAAATAGTTTTTTATATATATCATTATAAAGTTCGTTTATTTCGGATTTGCCATTACAAAGTTGATATTATTATAAATGATACTAGTTTTGCAACTATCTATTACGCATTCCATTGTGAGGCTTTTTCGGTTATTTCCTGTTTTATACGCGAGCCAAATACATAAGAAATACATTAAATACATGTGGCACCCATATGTCATCCTCTCCCCCTCATTCTTCCTTCCTCCTCCACTGCTCTCTCTCACCGGAGTGCCACCGCCATCGCCGGAGCTCCACAACTCGCCGTCGCCGCTCGCACAGCTCACTGCTACCGCCGCCGCGGCCTCGCCACCACTGTTGTCGTCGTGGCCTTGCCGCGGCGACGATGACGGTGACGGTGACGGCGAGTTAGGGAGCTTCGACGGCGGTGGCGGCGCTCCGGTGAGAGAGCAGCGGAGGAAGGAAGAACAAGGTGGAGAAGGGGAGAGGATGAATGTGGGCCCACATGTATTTGATGTATTTCTTGCGTATTTGACTCGTGTATAAAAATGAAAAATACCTGAAAAAACCTCACAATGGCATCTATGATAAATAGTTGCAAAACTAGTGTCATCTTGTCGGCGTATTTCAACTGATAGGTTTTTCCGAGACCTGGTCCGGTTGTTCGGCAGTGGAGGTGTGCGTAGCTAGCTCGCTTCTCTCTCCTCTCTTGGGCGCAAGAACACAAGAACAAACACCATGTTTTTCGTAGATTCAGGCCTCTATCGGGTAACAGCCCTAATCCTGCTCGAGCTCCTTGTGATTAGTAAACTGGCTATTTCCGGGAATTCGATCTCAGTATCAATCTTCCCACCCCTTTACAGATACACCCCCAGCCCTTATATATTTGGGCTGGCGTGGGTTACAACGTACTATACAGTGTGCATTAAATGATCCTGACACTGTAGCCATCATTCCTCCTGTCATTCTTAGTTTTCGCCGCCACCTTTCTTGCCTCTGCTCTGACAACGGGACAGGTCGCATAGGACAGAGCGGCTCGCCTGCCCCGAGCGCCTCTCTGACACACCACAGCTGGTGTGGACAGAACGGCTACGGGAATGGTCACAGTGTAGCTAACATCATTAGCGAGACGGGAGCAATCATGCCGTCAGACCCCCGCCTACTTCGCCAGACCTGTTCTATCGCATTAATTAACCTGATTCAGTATATCCCGGAGAAATCTTTTGCAAGATATCTTCCTTGCGCCATCGTCCTGTATCCCTGACAGTGGGGCCCGCGCATCCCCTGCTGCCCCTGCGTGCACGCTCATCCGCCTACTCACCGGGCACCACGGGTCCTGGTCGCCTGGCGTCTGGGGCTTGGTCGCCTGCCTGTGCGCCGGACCGCCACGTGGCCAAGACAGACAGCTTGAACTTTACTTTACTTGGGACTAGACCTTGATCCGCTTATGCCCGATGTGGGGTGTTCCCTGACTGGACTCTGATCCCACATGGCAACGGAACGGGAGCACACCCCGGTGTAGAATACACCGACACATTTATATAATATTGACTTTGTAATGGCAAATCCGAAATAAACGAACTTTATAATGGCATGTATGAAAAAAATCCAATAT
This sequence comes from Raddia distichophylla, assembly GCA_005191435.1. Lineage (NCBI taxonomy): Eukaryota > Viridiplantae > Streptophyta > Magnoliopsida > Poales > Poaceae > Raddia > Raddia distichophylla. Next base: position 1,872,515 of record SPJY01036992.1, on the reverse strand, counting down.
AAATAGACTATTGGAAAATCCAATATAATGCTACAATGTAGTGTAAATTGTGAAGAAATTTTAGAGATAAATAGAGAGGACATCGATGGTGTTTCAGAAGAAAGATATAAGGAGGCGGTTGCTGATGCTCTAAATTTGGGATTGGTAAAAAAATGGTGGAGGGGGTAGGGATGGGAATGGGTCTAGGTCCTTCGACTCTAGTCTCCATGGACCCAGACTCAAGACCCATGAGTTGAACTCAGACCCAAACCCAAAATTTATAAAAACACCTAATACGACTTCAGATTCAGCAGAAAATATATATATTACAGCTATGTCACATATATAACCATTAGCTAGAAACAACACAAATAATCAAATATAAGCTAACACAAATATAAGGCGCTCCACGGGGTTGTTTGCTATGCCATTGGCGCCACTTCTCTTTGTCGGCTGGGGCGATGAGCCATTCCGTTGGGAAAAAATTTATGGGGGAGAACCAACGAAATGGGGCATAAAAGATTGAACGCGGGGGCGGTCCGACGCCCGTCGGACGCGCCCCCGTCCAACGCCCGCCGCTGGCCGTTGGATGGAGATCCAACGGCCAGCGTTAGATCTAAGCTAAAAACTTGCTATTTTAGTTTAGTGGTGTAAAAAAAATTCAATAAATTCAATAAAAATCAGAAATATTCTCTATTCAATGCCAGGTCTCACATATATTTTATTTGGATCGACATGATCAGTATAAATGCTATATACAAACGTTTTAAATGATAACCTAGATGTATAAATATTATATTTCAATATTAAGAATATATGTGAGACCTGATATTGAATAGAGAATATTTTTGTTTTTTATTGAATTTATTGAATTTTTTTACACCACAAAACAAAAATAGTAAGTTTTTAACTCAGATCTAACGCTGGCCGTTGGATCGGTGGGCGTTGGATGGGAGCGCGTCCCAGGGGTGTCGGACCGCCCCCGCGTTCTAAAAGATTAGCGCACGAGTCTCACTGGCATGTGCCTCTCATTTATTAACAAGCCAACCCGTTGATGAAAACTTCACGCCACCATTGATGAAGTTGATCTCCTAGCCCTTCAGGATTAGCAGGTCATGGCCATTTTGAATGCCCAAACGTTTGTTTTCTCCGACTCGTTTCTCCAAAAGCTGTTTTCCAAAGCTCTAAGAAGAATAGAACGAGAAATATTTTTTCCAGTAAGGGCTGTCTGGTTGCCTACACGGAGGTAGGCCTAGCTGAGCTCATATATGAATGGTGTGTTTGGTTGCCTGAAAATACTGTTGCTGCCAGGCTCACATGGTGCAAAAATACTGTAGCAGACAGGGCAGCGGCAACGCAGAAATCCTGCGTTCCCAGTGAACCAGGCCGCACCTGCCTCGTGTTCTCCACCCGAGCCCCACATGCAGCGAGAGCAAGGTGAGCATGTTGCTCCTGCACGTTGTCAGGCAAATAATTTCCTTTTCTTTTTTATTTTATCTTTTAATTAACACTATTCATTACCGAACCGATTTTAAAAATAGGTTTCTGATATTTTTTCGAACAAAACTAGACCACACTTGATATATAAATTTCAAATATTTAAAATTAGTTTTTTTGCTTCTTCAAACACTGCCCTCAGCCAGACTGTGCTTGACCAGGCTGAGCTCACCAGGCAACTAAACAACCCCTAAATACGCCTAAAAGAGCAGGGCAGCACCCATCGCCAGTGTTTGTGGATCGCTGCGTGATGCACCAGGGGTTCAAACTGAAAGGGAGAGAGAGAGAGAGAGCAGAATATTAGAAGGGAGATACTTACTGATACATGCAGAAGCCAGAGAGAGAGGCCATCTTAAAGAATACACAAATGGAAACAGAGCTTATCCACAACCACAAGGTGGTACAATACAATGGCCCCCAAAAGTCTGGTCCTTGGGTAATCATCAAAGGAATTATGATGTGAATCCAATCCAGGCACATCAGTGCAGGTGCAGTGCCGTGGCTACAGGGCACTTGTCCCGGGTGAGGAGCAGTGAAAGCTGCCGAAACGTTCTTCCAAAGCCTTTCCCTTTTGTTGCTAAGCTGAAAGCCGAAGGAGAGTGTGATTGTGCTGGTAGCACATTGCATACTGACATATGGTAGTGGGTGGCAGGTCCTACCAAAGCCAGGTTCATGTAGTTATCCATTTCTGCAGAGATGAGAGAGGGGGGAGAGAAGAGATGGCTGGAAAGTAGTAGGAGCTTTCAGAACTGGGGTGTCAATTTGCACAATCATGGGCAGCCTTTCCATGCCCATCTTGGACTAATCTTGGCACTAGCTAGGACCTGTCCTTGCTGCCTTGGCCGCAAAATTATTTGCGATGGTACACTTGCCACTCGGCTTTGCCTGGCTCTCCCAGCTTGTCTCGAGCTTTCACATGTGAATTCCACGGTGGATAGAGAGGGCTTGCCATTGTTTAGGCCTTGTTCTTTTCAGCGTATCGTACCGTTGCATATTACTGTAGCAAATTTTGTTATTTTTATATAGCCTATATGTTGTGATAATTCGTAACGATTTTTTCGTGGCTGTTAGTAGTCCATCCAAAGATTCTAAACCTATTTTTTAATCATTTTTTTTAATAATATTTAGACCTCTTTTCAAGGGCTATCAAATTTGCTACAGTATTACGCCAACGCAACGATACGCTGAAAAGAACAAGGCCTTAATCGATGCAAGAGGAAGTGGTTTTTTAGGTACCTGCTTCTACGGGTGTTTCATTGGCTGCTTACCGGATATCGATATGTCCTTTTGTGATGGCTAAGTCCATTATATAGGTGTGTGGCTTATGTGACGCAAATCGGCTACCACACTTGTAGCAATCCAAACTTTGTCTAGAAAAAGTGCTTACTAAACAATATGGTTTTTGTGATAGGTTTATATATAGTTTTTGTAACAGCCAAATTGGCTATTACACTTGTAGCCATCCAAACTTTGGTAATGTATGCTATACGAAGTTATTACGAACTCCATGGGAGTCTCGCTGACATGGGTGACGGAGGGGTCCAGCTCCGGGAGCGACTCCTCGGGGCGAAACTCTACCCCTGGGGCGAGAGAGGTACCAACCTCCATATCGTCAGCCTTGGCTTCGGCGAGGTACTCCTCCCGCCAGCCATCGTACGACGGGACCAAATCGTCCAGATCGTCGCACTCATCGAACTCGAGGTCCAGGACCTCGTCGCCGCTCGGAACCTCAGGCATGTCCGAGGGAACGGAGTGCTGAGGGCTAGCCATGGGCCCCACGGTGGGCGCCAGCTGTCGGTGTCTGGGAATCACGCTCCTGAAGAGCAGCGGGTCCACGGACCGGCAGACGAATTTGTAGTTGGAGTGAGGCCCAACGACAACCCTTCTCAGCAGCTCGGGTGGCGGCCAAGCCTGCGGAGGGCTAGGGCCGCGCTGTCTTCCCGGACAAGGACCTGGTGCGACTTGATGATCTGGGTACGGGTCCTTAGTACAGTGCAAGAGAGAAAGAAAGAAGATACGAACCACGAAGACACGGTCGATTTACCCTGGTTCGAGCCCCCACTGCCGGGTAATAGCTCTACTCCAGCTTAGTTGATTTGTATGGTGGAAACAGTACAACGGTGCCGAGACCGGGCTTGAAGGTGCCGATCCTGAGCTTACAATGGAGGTGACTAAGGACTAAGGCTACTTGCTAAGGAAGCTTCAGATGCGGGTGTTGCTCGTGCTCAAATGGAATCGGATTGGGGAATCTCGGGTGTTCGATTGGCCGTCCTCTCGAATGTCCAGGAATCCTCCTTTTATAGGCGCGGTGAGCCACCCGAGGCTGATGCGGCGGGCCCCGCGCCGGTCTTTGCTTTAGTGGCGAGGCTCTTGTCTCGTTCTAGGGTCCTGTCGGGTCTCGAGCCTGCAGGGAGAAGCTGGTCGGGTTAGTACTGGACACGTGTTTGTCTTAACATGCCGGTTTAGGGGAGAGAACTTCTTTAGAGGGAAAGCACTTTCCCTTTATCCCCAATATAGCCTTGACTGGACCGAGCCAGCTCCGCGCCACCCGTTGGGGGCGTCGCGTAGCGTAACAACCACCTGCTGCCTGCCAAAGAGGGCAAACGACAAGATGGGCTGCCCGCGTGTCCTTTTCCGGGCTATGGATCCCTTGGGAGATACAGTTCGTTCCGATCAAGGCCGGAGAAAGTGTGGTGGGACACGGTAGTTGTCACCACTTGTCCGTGGGTAAGCGGATTACCTGAGGGACCTTCTTCCGGGCCAAGGATAGCCCGGGAGGCACATGGTGCCACACAGTTTGACCTGGTCAAGCCCGGGGCAACTGCTGGCGGGTTAGGCGCCTTCGTTAGTACGGCTGGGAACGGCCTTTTGGATCCTCTACCCGTGCGATGGGCCGGTACGGAAGCGGCCCAAGGCCCGTCCTAGGATGGGCCGTTCGCCGATCACCAACAGTAAGGTTATGGGGATTGTTGGTATGGTTGATTGGTTGGTTGGAATAGTCCAAATGTGGTACGATCGATGGCCGTGGAAGTAGAGAGTTATTGGTGGGTTGCCCCTAGAGGACATCCTGATGGATGATTGAGGCACAGGGTACCTGGTGCTGGGTTTAGCCAGGGCTTATCCAGGAGGAGCGCGGAGTAACACGCGTAGCGGAAAAATCGCTGCCATATGAGGGATGGTTCCATCACAACGCATGGCCATCGCGTAGAGTACGAATCTTGGATCGCCAGCTGTGAACGCTTTGCGGAGGCCCTTTAGGACTATTCTCGATAGGGACCGGCATGGGTCATCACCGAGGATGATAAAAGGCCACACTTCCCCAGGGTGACGGTCGGCTAGTGAGGGCTGGCAACCCCCTAGGCCGAGGCAGGCACGCCATGGCAAGTGTGGTCCACAACAGGATTGCCAAATCCTGGAAAGATGGCGGAATTAGGAAATATTGGGGGCAATCGAAAAAAAGTCGGGATGATTGGTTAAGCTGGTTTGGGTATTTGGTGGAGAGTTGGTCTAGTGTGGGTTGGTCGGTATGGTTGGTTGATCAGTTGGGTTTGGGTTCGATAGTAAGATGGTAAATCTCTGATTTATATAAACAAGATCAATTCTAGTAGATGCTAGATAGGATGATTTCAAAATCTCTTAAACCTGGCTTTACGCAAATAAAATAAACATCTCCTTCAAATAAAGCCTTCTAAACACTAATTGCATCAAGGGAAGTGTTAACTAGCCAGCGTTTGGATGACACTGACCTCACCTACTTATTTTCTATAGACGAGGGAATCGAGGAAGACCCCTACGAGTGTCATGAAGACGACAGACAGGGCTTCGGTGGACCTGAAGAGTCTTAGGGGTTGTTCCGGTTGATGGTGGGACACTAGCCGATAGGGATTCTTTTGGGTGTATATTTTGGAGATGGCCGCAACTCTGACTTTGTTTTGTATATTGAGGTGCGTCTTGTCCGTCTTACTAAACTCGCATAAGGGCGTAACATGTTATGTAATATTCAGGGATTCCATTTAATCGATGTATGCTTGTATCGGCTATGTGATCTTCCGCACTAGCGTACCGATCCAGGGGCTAGTGCATGGGATCGTTGACCCTCGAGGTAAGATAAAATTGAGGGGCGACAAATATCCAACAGCGTTCCCTATGTGGAGGATTGTATAGGATAAAGAGAGAGAATCCCTACATATAAGTGAATGGAGAGAAATTCTCTATTTTAGAGAACAGAATAGGAAACGATGTTGAATCAAATAGGGGAAGAATCCGTCCCATATTTTAAGGTAGAGACGCTATAGAGAAGCTTGTTAAAGACAATCTAATAGATTAGCACCGGCATACTGGCATGTGCCACTCATCTATTAACAAGCCAACCCGTTGAGGAAAACTTCACGCCACCGTTGATGTGGTTGATCTCCAAACCCTTCAGGAAGCTTATAGGTCATGGCCATTTTGAAAACCCAAACGTTTGTTTTCTCCGACTCGTTTCTCCAAAAGCTGTTTTCCAAAGCTCCAAGAAGAGTCGAACGAGATGAGTTCTCGAAGTAAATATTTTCAGTAAAATAAGCCTAAAAGAGCAGGGCAGCACCCATCGCCAGTGTTTGTGGATCGCTGCGTGATGCACCAGGGGTTCAAACTGAAAGGGAGAGAGAGAGAGAGAGCAGAATATTAGAAGGGAGATACTTACTGATACATGCAGAGAGAAGCCATCGTAAAGAATACACAAATGGAAAGAGAGCTTATCCGCAACCACAAGGTGGTACAATTGGCTTCCAAAAGTCTGGTCCTTGAGTGATCATCAAAGGAATTCTGATGTGAATCCAATCCAGGCACATCAGTGCAGGTGCAGTGCCGTGGCTACAGGGCACTTGTCCCGGGTGAGGAGCAGTGAAAGCTGCCGAAACGTTCTTCCAAAGCCTTTCCCTTTTGTTGCTAAGCTGAAAGCCGAAGGAGAGTGTGATTGTGCTGGTAGCACATTGCATACTGACATATGGTAGTGGGTGGCAGGTCCTACCAAAGCCAGGTTCATGTAGTTATCCATTTCTGCAGAGATGAGAGAGGGGGGAGAGAAGAGATGGCTGGAAAGTAGTAGGAGCTTTCAGAACTGGGGTGTCAATTTGCACAATCATGGGCAGCCTTTCCATGCCCATCTTGGACTAATCTTGGCACTAGTTAGGACCTGTCCTTGCTGCCATGGCTGCAAAATTATTTGTGATGGTACACTTGCCACTCGGCTTTGCCTGGCTCTCCCAGCTTGTCTCGAGCTTTCACATGTGAATTCCATGGTGGATAGAGAGGGCTTTCCATGGTGGATAGAGAGGGCTTGCCATTGTTTAATCGATGCAAGAGGAAGTGGTTTTTTAGGTACCTGCTTCTACGGGTGTTTCATTGGTTGCTTACCAGATTCGATATGTCCTTTTGTGATGGCTAAGTCCATTATATAGGTGTATAGCTTATGTGACGCAAATCGGCTACCACACTTGTAGCAGTCCAAACTTTGTCTAGCAAAAGTGCTTACTAAACAATATGGTTTTTGTGATAGGTTTATATATAGTTTTTGTAACAGACAAATTGGCTACTACACTTGTAGCCATCCAAACTTTGGGTTAAGATCGCAACTAGTATTCTGAAATCAAATGTTGGACACAAAAAAGGGATTACAGTCTGCATAAGTGTTATAATGTGCAACAGTGGACCAACATCAAATGTACCCAGTCGATCGTGTCCAGCAAAATTACCTATTTTCTATACTTTTTTTTGAACAATCAGGGCAAACGTTCTGCCATTTTATTAAAAAGAAGAGAACTGTACACTGTAGAAGAACCTAGCCACGGCTAGGAAAACAAAAATGAATTACAAAGGAGCGGCAAGGAGCCTCATGCTCCAGCCCCTCACCTCCTCCAAAAATTCTACTCCCTCCGTATCAAAATGTTTGTCACTTTTGACTTTTAAATAAACGTTTGACCATTCGTCTTATTCAAATTTTTTGAATAAGACGAATGGTCAAACGTTTGTTCAAAAGTCAAAAGTGACAAAAATTTTGATACGGAGGGAGTATAAACGAGCGTCCTATAAGTAAGATTCTTATGCTAAAAAATGTATCTATTCCTTTTCTTCCAAAGATTCCAAATAGTGTAAACTATGAAACCATTTATGTCCCTTGTGGACGCTTTGCCGACTGTGTGGGAAGAGACTGTGATCTACCAATCGCAGAAACTTATGTTGTCTGACCACCTATATGTTTGAGGGTATTGATTGAGAAACTCATTCCAAACTCCTTCGGAGTACGAACAATAAAGAGTCATGTGGTTGATGGTTTTCGGACCATTTTGGCATAAAGGCCAGGTGGGCTGTGCGGCTATCTTTTTTGAGCTAGGACGTCAGCCGTATGTATGTGTTCATGGGTGAGAGACCAGACAAAGAATTTGCAATTGATTTTTGTCTATGCTTTCCAGATGGTGTCTCCAAGAGATCAACTCATGCTGCCCAAAAATTGTAGATGATAGGCCGACATAGTAGAGAACCGGCCATCCAAGCTTGGAGTCCAAATGATATCGTCACCTGCATTTGTGAGCGTGATACCACGACGTTGGCTACAAAGGTGGAGGTAAACCTGAAGCTGCTCCACCGTCTTGAGGTGTCGCACCATGCCTATTCACCTATCATTTGGAAAGAAATCTGCGACAATATGATCTTCCTGCAATGTTGAAGAGGTGGGGTGCGATGTTGCACAGTGCCGACCCCTGCATCCAGTTGTCCAACCAAAAGTTAGCCTTCGACCATTCTGGACAGTGACGCGTGTGGTACATTAGGTGTAACTTTATACTCCATAATACTGAATTACTAAGGCCCTGTTTGTTTGAGCTGCAGTTTCAGTAAAAAGCTATTTCTAGAAAAAGCCACAAAAAACTATCTTCTCAGATCATAGTACAATTTGGACTTTTGGAGACTTTTAGCTTCTTGAAAGAGGGTTCCAAAAGCTAACTGTTTGTTTGAGCTTTTGCCTTTTGAGGATAGAAGCTAACTAGAAGCTCAAACAAATAGAGCCTAAGTTGAAGGCACGTGATTTTTTAGACGTATCCAAAGTATTTTGGATCATTTTATCTTACTTGGTCCAATGATCCAGTGATCTCTTATCATTAGATTGCAATATAGAATATTGTAGAGGAGTTTTACTCGACATCTTGCTCCTTTTTATTGTTGGGCGAGACTAAACCTTTTTATTTGAAACTATCTATTGCTTCAGACAAACAATATCGATCCAAACTACCTACCAAATTTTACTCAAAAGTAACTCCTCCATTGCTACCTCCAATTACCGATGGTTTCTTTGGACATGAATGATTAGGGGACTTGGGATGGGTCGAGCCGTCGAGGCCTCCAATTACTGCTGGTTTCTCTGGGCATGAATGGTTAGGGGACTTAAGAGACTGGTCAAGGTATTATAAAACAGAAAGCTCCCCAACCCCAAGATAAAGGAGATGTGAAGACAGTGATAGTCGAAACAATCGAGCAACCTAATTTGGCTGGTGCAGATTAACATGCAATATATTCATACGCGGACGTGACATGACATGACATCAATGGTTACATATGCCAACTTGCACTGATGAGAGTTCTGATATTTCATGGTACAGTATAATCATTTAGACTACAGACCCATCACACATGAGTTGATTTAAGGTTCAGCAAACCACCTAATAATGTAGTTTGCGAGAGACAAACCGTGACCAATGTTAACCGGCCATTTTTCAGTTTTATTGGCCGATAATCTTCCAGTTTTTAAAAATAAATAAATTTGATTTCAATAAATAACTTTTGGAACCTTTGGAAGGAAAAAACACACATCTTCCAACAAACGAACTTGGGGTCTAAGACGATTGTTGGTAGAACCCTGGATGATCTGAGGGGGGTGGAGCATGGGGCTCCCCAACACCTCAATGTAATCCTCTTCTGTTGTCTTCATAGTTGTGATTAGAGCTTTTGTACAGTGTATGGTCTTTCTTCTAATGAAATGGCAGAGTCCTGTCCCAATTGTTCAAAAAAAAAAATTAACAAGTACATTTGAACAATTGAACTTGGAAAAAAAATCATTCAAACCGGTACTTTTGCCCAATTTGCAAAACAAAGGGTGGTCGCTATGCCCGGTTACCGGCAACCAGCCGATTATCATTTTCCCTGGTGAGATGTAACACAGGTTTTCATCTAGGAGTGTGTTTGGTAGTAGCTAGGTCTCTGTGACGCTATCACTAGCGACTGAGCTTAGCACAAGGAAAGTAATGGTCCGAGCTTACTGTATTTGAAGCCTGGGGTATCCACATGATTTGTACTGGGCTATCTTTATTTGCACGTGGGCCGCAAGGAAGCTTCACAATACCAGACACCACGCCTCATGCCAAAATTATTGAATTAATATATGATTTAGATTTCACAAAGACACTATGGTCGCTAAGTATAATTTGAGGCCTACAGTAGCGACATGGACGATGCACGCAACATGTGCTGTGATCTGTTCTTTCTCTCTTGCCATTGCCTGCCGGAGATCTGACTCCCGCAGAGAACAGAACAAATTAGAACTGGTTAGTTACCTTACCAGTTACAAATGCCACAATTAGGTTTAAGATCAGTACAACACAACAATTCCACATACAAGAATATTTGTAGAGCAGGAATGTGCCCAAGAAGAATTACCATTTCTGCATCATAGTCTTGTCGTTCTGGGATCTATTAATGGTCTTGATTATTTGCCTCAAAGTTGATGTGTCTCTGATAATTTGCCCAAAGTTGGTGTCCCTGATTATTTACCCCACTTACACCTAGTTGTGACTATCTTGTTTCCAAGGGGTTCTTTGCAAAATTCACAAACCTCTCCATCTCCCCTCTCGGCGGCGCCTGGTCCCCTCCCGGCGGCTCCCTTTCTCCCGCCAGCGCCCTGGTTCCCTCCCGCCGGCGTCTTGGAGAGAGAACGTACAGAGAGAGATTAGAGGGAGAGAGAGAACGTACAGTAGAGAGAGAGATTCGAGAGGGAGAGAGAGAACATACAGGAGAGAGAGATTAGAGAGGGAGAGAGAGAATGTACAGAGAGAGGGAGATGGAGAGGTTTGTGAATTTTGCAAAGAACCCCCTGAAAACAAGATAGTCACAGCTAGGTGTAAGTAAGGCAAATAATCCGGGGCACACCAACTTTGGGCAAATAACCAGAGGCAATAATCAATAACCAGAGCCAGATGACCATGATCAAAAGTGGCTTGTTCTAGGGGATTTTAACCTCATTTATCAAGCGGCCGACAAAAGCATTTTCAACCTAAACTACACCCTTATGAATGCCTTCCGTGATACGATCAACTTGCTTCATCTTAAAGAGCTACCTCTTACTGGAAGACGGTTTACCTGGAGTAATGAACGCCAACAGCCTACCCTCACCAGAATTGATCGGGCCTTCGGCAATGAGTTGTTCACCAGTGAAGAGGGTCGACGGTTTAGCAAGTATGTTGCCGCAGCTAGGGCCTCGGCCCAGTAGGGTGGAGGCATGGATGAGCAATGTGCGAACAGAGTTGTTCAGAGTGCGGATAACACGTTCAGCCTTGCCATTTTGTGGAGAAGTATATGGACACGAGAGGCGCAACAAGATACCACGAGCAGCAAGAAATGTAGCAGTGGCATGATTGATGAACTCCTTGCCATTGTCAGCCTGAAGACATTTTAGTGGTAGACCAAACTGAGTGTGTACATACTGAACAAACTCAGTTATATGCTGATGAACATTGGATTTGCGCTTGAGAGGAACAGTCCAACAAAAGTGAGTGAAATCATCCAAAATCACCAGATAGTAGGAATTTCCAAAAATACTAGTAATCGGCGAGGTCCAGACATCACAGTGAACAAGTTCAAAGGGGGCTGTAGTAACAGAGATAGATCGACAAAAAGGAAGGCGAACATGTTTGCCTAGTTGGCATGCATGACAGAGCTGGCTAGCAGCTTTAGTACAAGGAATGGAAAATTTATTGTGGAGGGTGTCGAGGACGGCAGGACCGGGGTGACCAAGACGCTGATGCCAGATGGAGGACGACACGGCGAGGCTGGTGTGCGCGGATGGGGAGATAGTGTAGAGATCGCCTCCACTATTGCAGCGAAGTATCACGTGCCGGGTTCGAAGGTCCTTGATAGAAAAACCCAGAGCGTCAAATTCAATGGAACAACGATTATCACGGGTGAATTGACGAACTGAAAGGAGAGTATGAACTAGGGATGGTGCAACAAGGGTATTATTAAGAAGAAAGTTTGCAGCAGGAGTTGTAAGGATGGCGTGACCACGGGTAGTGACAGGTATAGATGTGCCATTGCCTACTGTGATGGAGGAGGGAGAGGGAGGTAGGCAAGAAAGGAGGATACCATCCATCGAGGACATGTGGGATGTAGCACCTGTGTCCATCACCCAGGGACCAGGCTGTTGGAGAGACATCTGGTTCAGGGCGGCAATCAGGCCAGCCTGATCCCAGCACTGTGGCGGAGGCGGCGACACCTGCGGAGGCGCAAAGGCAGTGTGTGCTTGAGGATAAGGGCCAAGCACACCGTGCTGCTGTTGTGGAAGCCAAAATGCTCCCGCCTATGGACGCCAGGCAGCGCCCGCCAAGCCAAGCTGGGGTAGTGGGGGCCCCATGGGTAGGACAACCACGAGGGCTGCTGCTGACCACGGCCGCAGCCACGACCACCATTCCGGCGATTGTTGTTGCGCCGGGAGTCGCCACCGCGGTTGCTGGCGGGTGCAGTGGTGGACGAGGAAGAGCCAGGAGCAGTGGTGGACCTCGGCGCAGAGAGACGACGCTCGCCATGGTCGCAGGATGCGGCAGACGAGGAACCAGCAGCCAAAAGGGCTATGGTGGACGCCACCTTCTCCTCGTTGGCAAGGCGAAGTTCCTTAAGCACCAGCATGGAACGGGCCTTGGCGAACGAAGGAGTGACGGGTGCGTTGGCGATGTCATCAGCGGTGTTGGAGTACTTAGGGTTGAGGCCGCGGAGGAGATTGAGGACAAGCTGTGAGTCCCCAACACCATGACCGACGTCACGAATGGCATCGGCGGTGGTCTTCATGCGTTGGCAGTAGTCCGAGATGGAGAGATCGCCCTGAGTCATCGAGTGAAACTCATGGCTCAAGAAGATCGCACGCGGTCCCTTGTTCGCTTGGAATAATTCTTCGATGGCCACCCAAAGATCTCGGGCAGTCTGTTCTTGATCCATGGCGATGTCAAGAACATCATCCGCCATAGAACCAAACAGCCAACTGCGGACGTAGCAATCCGCCTGCTCCCACTGCGGATCGTCCGAGCGAGGTGGAACAGTACCGTCGATGTGGGTCTTGAGGCCAAACTTGCCGCACATGGACTTGAAGAACGACGCCCACTTGGTGTAGTTAGGGGTCTTCAAGTCCAGGGTGACTGGAACGTGCGACTTCACGGTGACGGTAGCATAGGCGTTGAAGAAGACAAGCGCCGTTGCGTCACCGGCAGTGGGGGTAGAGCCGCTTATAGTGGCGTCGGTGGCGGCGGCAGAGGAGTTGCCGGATGTCGACATCGGGGCGGCGAGGCACTCGGAGAGGGGCGCGGCGGCGGCGGCGGCACTCGGAGAGGGGCAGGGCAGCGCTTGGAGAGGCGCGGCGGTGCGCCGGGGAGGAGAAGCGCGCGGCGCGGCGGCGGCGGGCTCCAGGGAGGAGGAGCGCGCGGCGGCGGCGCTCGGGGAGGAGGAGCTCGCGACGGCGGCGGCGCAAGGGAGGCGTGTAGGGGTGGCGGCCGGGGAAAAAAAAGAGGTAGCCCTAGCGCGCGGCGGCGGCTGCGCCGCACAGGAGGTGTGGAGGGGTGGGGGCCGGGGAAAAAAGGTAACCCTAGATCTCTGATACCATGTAGAGAGAGAGAGATTGGTGGAAGCCACACCCAATTTGGGGGGGGGGGTTCCTTTCATATTATTGCCAAATGTACATGTACAGGTATTAGCAATACACTTCTTAACAGTTACAAATGCATCGTCTGTCACACACTTATGCAGTTATGCCACAATTAGGTTTAAGATCAGTATAGGACAACACAACAATTTTACAAGACTTTTTGCAGAGCAGGAATGTGCCCAAGAAGAATTACCTTTTCTGCATCACTAGTCTTGTCGTTCTAGGATCCAGTCATATTTGCTCCCACACGACTTGTCCATGAGCTTGAGAAGTTGAGATATACCACCTGAATGTCACATCCAACCTGCAGAAGTTCCAAAATCCCCCGTTAAATTCTTCAATCGAAACAATCGCACGAACTCAAAATCATATTGTTGTTAGTTGGAAACCATAACCTGGTCAATCAGATTCAAGAAACTTCTGCATCAACCTGCTCTCTGATCTATTGACTGCTTTGACACAAGAGCATGGAGTGATGACACCTGGCTCGACTCATGGAAAGCAAACATCAAGATAACTCTCGAGGAGTACTGCAGTAAAATCCTCCCAAGCAACTTATATTTGTATGTTCCAACTCCTAATAGAGAACAAAACATGATCATCAAATCTGCCGGCGACTGACCTCATCTATCCATGTAATCTTTGTTGAGAGAGATACTGACACCTTGGACCTTTCGATAGTTATAGCAAAGGTCCTGCCATAAAAAGAGAAACCAAAGATAGTGCCATTTTGTTCATGACAATCTTTTTCACGGGAATAAAAGTTATTCGCCCATGATATCTTCTGGCACAAAAAGCACCGGTACTTTTATCTAAAGGAAATTTGATGTGAACACCTGTAGTAAACAGCACAAGGTATTAGAGACTTGCATCATGATAATGTTTTTTTAGGGAACATCATGATATATATCATTTCCACTTCACATGGCATATATTCTTTTCAACAAGGTGACACCAGTATTAGCAAAAGCAAAAAAAACAGGGGACAGGAGAACAAATGAAAGCTATCTTATTACTAAAAATCCTCACTGCAAAACTTTTTTGTAACAAAGGACCTTCAATTTTCCTCAAAAAACAAAGTACCTTCAAAAGAACAACACAGCATACAGGTCTCAAAAAGGAAAAGGAGAACAGTGTTGCTCCTCTCTTTTTTCAAATAGGAGTCCATACAGACACCGAGGTCAAAGGCCTGTGCTTCCAACACAAAGCAAGCCTACCCTTTTCATGCACAACACCAAAACCCCTACTGAAAAGCCCAACCAACATCTTTGCCTGGGCAATGCTAAAACTACTAATCTCACAAGCCTTAAACCCATCCAAGCACCCAGCTTTAGCATTGGTCCCACCTGTCACACACCCATACTGCCCCACAGAGTCCTCTATTCTTGGTCCCAACATCTCCTTCTCCACAAGCCTCAGGCACACTTCGTAGGTCCCACCATAGAAGCAGCCTGCCAGGGACTCCAACACTGCAGTGAAGTGGTGTGATGCTTCGCATAAGAACTCCTCAAATGATGCAGCAGCAAGAGGAGAAATCCTGCTGATTTGAAACAGCTCCTCTTCAACTAGGATCACCAATTTAGGCTGTAACATCTTGACACCCACACGGAGTAGCATCTGTAACTTGCTCAGGGAAATGTGAGGCCTGTATGTTGTGTCACATGAGATGATCACCGAGCATTCACAGCTCTTGGTGAACTCACGTAGGTCCTCCTCACCGTTTACTTGGAGATGGTCGTACCTGAATGGAAGACTGAAGGAGTTGGCGAACTCCGAGAGCCATCGTGCGGCGGTGTGGTGTGTGCCAGCATCAGGGTCAGCGTTGGTCGTGACTGCCGTGAGGTGAAAAGACTTGCTGCCGCAACGGACAAGGTCTGAAATGAGTGAAGACCACTGGACACCAGTGCCAATGTTGAAGTCGATGACATGGACGACAGGATCATCCATGGCGGCTTCTAGGATGGCCTGGTTTGCAGTGAAGTGCGCAAACTTGATGAACGGTGATAGCTCTTGCAGCATCTGGTATGCCAGCAATCCATTAGATGGCGGTGGCGCAATAGGATGGCATTTGGTCCGGTCTCCAGAGATCTTGCATTGCAGGCCCTGAGCAAAGTAGTAGGCCAAATGATCGAATGAGCTTACAACTGCGTCGGAACTTCGGTAGGCGGTCTCTAGATGGAGGTCATTGATCCTTGACATGATAGCTGCGGCTTGGATCAAGTCCCTAGCTTCAATTGCCTTGGCACAGGCAAGGAGAAGGTCACCTAAACTGTCCTCTTCCATGAGCTCCTCCTGAACAGGCACCAAGCTGCCATGCTCTTGCCCTAACAACCTCTCATTAAAGCTAGCCAATGGGTCGACATGGGAGATATCGACTTGAAGCAGATCATTAGCTTCTTGGACAACTATGTCCAAGAACTGATCTTGCTGCTGATCAGGGGAAGGATCACTATCATATATGTTGGCATTCTCAGGTGGGACTACCACTTGAGGAGACCATAGGAGATAGCTACTGTCTTCATGTTGTGGGGGAAAGGGGATGAGAGGGGAGCAAGGATATGACATGGTCTCCATTTAGTTGCTACCTTCAACAACAATTGCCCTGGCCTTTATGCTTTCGCGCAGCTTATGTATACAAGGAAGAAGCAAGCTGTTAGGATCATTTCTCAAGAGGCCGGATTTTATGTGTGGATCATCATGACTAATGTTATCTAATTTGTCTGATACTCTGATGTTGGCCCTAACAGGGTATCTATCTAACAAAGTATTTTGCCTCCCTGTATAGTTCTCTTACTTCAAGAGGCAGGGTCGGTCCTACACTCCTACCATCATGAGGCCCCGGTGCGAAAAATAACAAAGTTTCAAATATGGCAAAAGACACTGCCTTGTTAAAGATTAAAATTCAAAATGCTATACAAGATTAAAATTTGATTTTTTCTAATATTTCTATTTGTGACGTAAAAAGACATATTCTTTCAAAATTTAGAGGAACAAAATCTTCAACGATACATTTATAATATGCTCTAAATAATTAGTCTACTGCATTTAATCATAAGGGAGCAAGGCCTATCATGAGACAGGAATAAAAAATGACAAAATGACAAAAGATCAAAGGAAAAAAGAGCAATGAACTGTGCTTGTTTGGGGATTTGAACGTTCAACCTCCCAACATAATGTCTCGTTCTTTTCCAGTGAGCTACTGATACCAATGCCATCACTCAAATGCTCAAATTACTAATTGTGTATTTACTGAGCTATAGAAAGACCAATGGTGGACTAGGAGGCCCTTTTAGTTCGGGGGCCTGTGTGGTCGTTCGCACAGCCCGCACAGGGCCTAGGCTGGGTTTGTTCAGAGGACGTGATACCTCATCGGTTCATTGTGCCATTTTTGCTAATAAATCAAAGTTAGGCTGAAAGAAGTGAGTGCATACAAGGGCATATTCCTGGAATGCTTCTTGCTTGTTGTCAGTGTGTAGCCAAGTCTTTAACATATGCATAAAGGATTCCATGCTTGGTTTCTGCAACTATATGGCCAAGTAGCAATAATGAAATAAATACAAAACAAAATGATGCGGTCCCAAGAAGAAACTTACACAATCCTTGGCACAAGACACTAGTTAATTCATAACTACATCTTCAGGAATGCTGGTATGCAGATATCGTTCAATCAGATCCAGGAAAATGGTAAAGAGTGCAGCTGTACTTATGACCAGGCCTGCAGTTACTTTTCTTATTTTGTTTTGTGTTCATTTTTATTATTGTATAACCAGCTGCATCCAATAAGCTCATGACACGGAATTACTCCAATGCACAATTTTTTATTTGTTTAGTACAACCAATCAAACAGCTCTAGTACGTACATACTAATAATAAGCTGTTAGTAATTTCATAATTTAGCTAGTAGAGCATTCACTCAAACAACATGTTAATATTTAATATATATGTCTGATAAGTGACCAATAGAGTAGAACTGAAAAAGAACAATATTGCTTCTCTGAAGATTTAGAGCTGACGCAGAAAGGGGACTTACAGAAAACAAATGTGGGCCACTAAGATATTCTGACCCAAGCTAGTTCTTGTTTTTTTCATCTGAAAGTTTCTCCTGGATTTTCTCCCAAGTCCCAAGTAACTTGTTGTTATATGACTAACTCCAAAAAAATTGTTTTTTTGAGGGAAAAGGGGCGGGAGTTCTGCCGATCCATTAATATTAAGAGAAAAAGACAGTCATAATTACAAGAGGGGGGCCCTCTGCCCTGGATCTATTGACGAAGAACGCCACAACGTCATAACAACTTGGTATCAGAGCTACCTCGACGCCATCATGACCGGCGGTGAGGGTTCCGATCCCTACATCACCAATAGCCACTTCATGACGGCCATGACCGATCTGACTAAGATGATACATGAAGAATTTGCCGGCGTCAAGCAGCAGCTCGCCGACAACACAGCGACGGTGTCGGAGGTGCAGAGAACTGCCGATGCACACGCAGCGCTGATCACCACCCTAAATACGTGTCTTACGCGCCATGATACGCGGATGGCGGCCCTAGAAGGCTCCAGCGCTACCCAGGCACGCCGGAAAGGGCAATCCAGGGTGGCCGCACTAGGAGGTGACGACGACGAGGAACCAGCCGAATCATCCATGCCACCGAAGTACCAGCGGATGGTCTTCCCAACCTATGACGGTGAGAAGGATCCCATGGTTTGGCTCAGCCGCTGTGACCGCTTCTTCCGTGCTCAACGCACATCAGCAGCAGAGAAGGTCCCCGTGGCGGCTTACCACTTGGTGGACAAGGCGCAAGAGTGGTACTGCCTAGCGGAGCAAGAAACCGGGGTTCCGAATTGGGCGGAATTTAAGGAGATGATGCATCTCCGGTTTGGACCTCCCTCCCGGCGAAACAAGGTGAGGGAATTGAAGAAGCTGACGCAAACGGGTACTGTGACAGAGTATCAAGAGAAGTTCCAGGCGCTGCTGCCCCGTTCTGACTTGCCCAATGATCTGCATATCGAGATGTTCACCGCTGGTCTAGCCGGGTCGATGGGGCCGCAGGTGGAGCGTGTTGGACCAACCTCCCTCGCCGACGCCATGAGCCTTGCTCTGGAATTCTAAGAACAGAGGCAGACGGAGAAGGATGAGATCAAAGCTATTATCCAACAGACTATGGGGCAACCGGTGAATGCCAATTGCGGCACGACCAAGGCAGCCACCACTCCAACCACGGTGACCACTGCGACAGGGACCATCAATCCTCAAGCCGGCAACAGATTCATTCGACAGCTCACACGCGCCCAGATGGAGGAACGCCGCAAGATGGGGCTCTGTTACAACTGCGATGAGAAGTGGGAGCGCGGCCATGAGTGCAAGAAACTGTTTTTCCTAGACCTCATCGATGATGCAGAGGGGCAGAACACCACAGAGGGCTTAGAGGAACATCCCTCCATCTCGTTGAATGCACTGACCGGCATCCATGCCAGTCGTACCATGCAGCTCGAGGTGGAGGTGGGTGGTCACAGACTTCGAAAAGGTGGGTGGTGGACTCCGGCTCAACGAACAATTTCATTGATGAAAAGGTGCGGTCAGATTTGGGCCTCCCTCTTCGGCCAACTCATCAACCCCTACGAGTGGCGGTGGCTAATGGCGACGCCATCCAGGGAGCTGGGCTCAGCCCGGCAGTTCAGTTGCAGATCGGCCAGGAGACATTTGCAGTGGATTGCTATGCCATTCCGCTGGCCGGGCTGCAGGTCGTCCTGGGGGTTCAATGGTTGGCAACCTTGGGACCGATCCAATGGGATTTCAACCACCTAACGATGACATTTTGGCACTCGAACAAGAAGATAACGCTGCAGGGCCAACGAACTAAGCCAGCCCTCCACCAGATGAGGACCGAAGACCGGGAAGACCTACTGCCCGCCCTCCTATCGGAATTCAGTACCCTTTTTGAGGCACCAACAGGGCTACCACCAACACGACCCTATGATCACCGTATTCACCTCAAGCAAGGGATGGACGCTGTGGCAGTACACCCCTATCGCTACCCACAACTCTAGAAGGACGAGTTGGAACGCCAATGCTTGGAGATGCAGCAACAGGGGATTATTCGCCCAAGTACCTCAGCATTCTCATCACCAGTCCTCCTTGTCCGGAAAAAGGATGACACTTGGCGCTTTTGTGTGGACTATCACGCCTTGAATGACAGGACGATCAAGGACAAGTTCCCGATACCAGTGGTCGAAGAGCTCCTTGATGAGTTGCACGGCGCTTGCTTCTTCACCAAACTGGACCTCCGTTCTGGTTATCATCAGGTGCATATGTACGCTGCAGATGTACACAAGACAGCTTTTCGCACGCACCATGGTCACTTTGAATTCCTGGTTATGCCTTTTGGATTGACCAACGCGCCGGCGACCTTCCAAGCATTGATGAATGATATTCTGGGTCCTTTCCTTCGCCGCTTCGTGCTCGTATTCTTTGATGATATTCTTATCTACAGCTCATCCTAGGCCGAGCATTTGTGCCACCTCCGACAGGTATTCAAGGCTCTTCAACACCATGGCCTCGTTCTCAAAAAGTCCAAATGCTCTTTTGGGGCGAGCTCCGTGGCTTATCCAGGCCACGTAGTGTCCTCCAAGGGCGTTGCCATGGACCAACAGAAGGTCGAAGCGGTGCAGCAGTGGCCAATTCCCACAACAGTGCGTGCTGTTCGAGGATTCCTGGGTCTCGCTGGCTATTATCGGCGTTTCATCCATAATTACGGCGCCATTGTCGCACCTCTCACCAAGCTTCTACGCAAGGAGACCTTCCACTGGACCTCGGAAGCCCAAGCATCCTTCACGGCATTGCAACAGGCCCTTACCACAACTCCTGTGTTGCACTTGCCGGACTTTGCTCGTCCTTTTGTGGTTGAGTGCGATGCATCGGGGTCCGGATTTGGGGCTGTTTTGCATCAAGGTAATGGGCCACTGGCTTTCTATAGCAGGCCAATCGCGCTAAGGCATACTAAATTGGCAGCCTACGAGCGCGAACTGATTGGTCTAGTACAGGCTGTCCGGCACTTGAGACCTTATCTTTGGGGTCGCTCTTTCGTCATCAAGACCGACCACTATAGCCTCAAATATTTGCTAGACCAACGCCTATCCACCATTCCGCAACATCAATGGGCAAGCAAGCTGGTCGATTATGATTTTACTGGTGAATACCGGCCAGGTCATCTCAACACAGTGGCTGATGCCCTCTCCAGGCGCAATGGCGATCTTCCGGTAGGGACACCAACTGTCTTCGCACTTTCAGCACCAAGCTTTTCCTTCTTCAATGAATTACAAGAGGCATTGTCCGCTGATGAGCAATGGTGCATGGTCCGGAATGAAATCCAGCAAGATCAGCGGTCTCTTCCGTGGTCTTTCCATGATGGTTTTGTCCTGTATGATGGCAAAATTTATGTTCCTGGTTCTTCTCCACAAGTGCCTTCGATCATTGGATTGGCTCATTCACCGGGACATGAAGGAATTCAGAAGACTCTCCACCGTTTACGGGCTGATTTTTATATTCCCAAGGCTCGCCAACTGATCCAGGAATACATCCGTTCTTATGCCATTTGTCAACGCAATAAAACGGAGCATTTACATCCAACCGGTCTATTACAACCGATACATGTACCACAGCACCCGTGGAGTGATATTGCTATGGATTTCGTCGAAGGATTGCCAAAGGTGGGCGGCAAAACGGTGATTCTCACGGTGATTGATCGTTTCTCTAAGTATGCCCACTTCATTCCTCTTGCCCATCCTTATACAGCTACTTCTGTTAGCCGGGTTTTCTTTGACAACATTGTCAAGCTTCATGGCATTCCTTCCTCTATTATCAGTGATCGGGATGTGATATTTACTAGTGCATTTTGGAAGGAACTTTTCCAGTTAGCTGGCATTCAATTATGCATGAGTTCAGTGTATCATCCATAGTCAGATGGACAATCCGAGGCGGCTAATAAAATCATTGCTATGTATCTCCGTTGCTTGACTGGAGATCAGCCTAGGCAGTGGGTTCGCTGGCTTCCGTGGGCAGAGTATTGTTATAATACATCCTTTCAGTCCTCTCTTCGTGATACCCCATTTAAGGTGGTCTATGGCCGGGATCCTCCCTCTCTTTGGTCTTATTCCAAGGGTGATGCCCGTCTTCCTGCTGTGGATACTACAATGGTGGACCGTGATTCTTTCCTTGCGGATGTTCGGGATCGTCTTCATCAGGCTCAGGAGCATGCCAAGGAGTTTTATGATCGTCATCATCGATTGGTGGAATTTGCGGTAGGTGATTGGGTGTGGTTACGTCTTCTCCATCGTCTTGCTGCTTCTATGCTGGCCGGCAAAGGCAAGCTCAGCCCGCGCTTTGTGGGTCCGTACTGTGTCAAGGAACGTATTGGTACGGTGGCATATCGACTTCAGCTTCCTAATGGTGCCCGTATCCATGATGTGTTTCATGTTGGTGTGTTGAAGAGATTCCATGGCACACCACCGAGTCTTCCACCATCATTTCCACCCATGGATAATGGACGAGTGTTACCTCAGCCGGTGCAAGTTCTTCGTGGTCGCATTGTTCATGGAACCCGTCAAGTTTTGGTTCGTTGGTCTGATCTTCATAACTACATCTTCAGGAATGCTGGTATGCAGATATCGTTCAATCAGATCCAGGAAAATGGTAAAGAGTGCAGCTGTACTTATGACCAGGCCTGCAGTTACTTTTCTTATTTTGTTTTGTGTTCATTTTTATTATTGTATAACCAGCTGCATCCAATAAGCTCATGACACAGACTTACTCCAACGCACAATTTTTTATTTGTTTAGTACAACCAATCAAACAGCTCTAGTACGTACATACTAATAATAAGCTGTTAGTAATTTCATAATTTAGCTGGTAGAGCATTCACTCAAACAACATGTTAATATTTAATATATATGTCTGATAAGTGACCAATAGAGTAGAACTGAAAAAGAACAATATTGCTTCTCTGAAGATTTAGAGCTGACGCAGAAAGGGGACTTACAGAAAACAAATGTGGGTCACTAAGATATTCTGACCCAAGCTAGTTCTTGTTTTTTCATCTGAAAGTTTCTCCTGGATTTTCTCCCAAGTCCCAAGTAACTTGTTGTTATATGACTGACTCCAAAAAAATTGTGACAGTAGGAGATTCATAATAAACCATTATATCTCGAGATTTCGAACAGTCTATCGATGGGCATCCTCGTACACAACAGCTCAGATACAAAAGCACGGATAATGTGCTTTGATGACTTCAAGCAGTGGACTACTGTACTGGATAACATAAAACAACTGTTTCTTGCTCTCTGCCAAGAGAGATGTCACCATCCGCATGACGACAAGGGGAATCTCTGCATTGTGAATTTTGATTACCTTTTTATAGTCAGTGCTTAGTACAAGCATGCATTTTTTATCACAGATATTCATTACCATGATTAAAAAATGGATATCAAAGTGCAATAAAACAAACTTCAACAGTAAGAAAGGAATCTAATGAATTTTACATGGTAAAGATTCTTGGTAGAATGAAAGCATGGAACTTGCATGCAACTGGGTATTGAAACTAAGCAGATTACTTTGTCACATTTATCAACAAAAATGTTCATAAATTTGCGTGATCAACAAAACCACGAAGAAATATCAAAGCACAACATTGATCTATGTAGTTGTGATTTTCTAAAAATAAGATCTATATGGTTATGGAGGAAAAGGAAGCCATTAATCTGAAATCTCCCCACAAAAGAATACTAAACTGACCTGGGAAAAGTAAAAAAGACATACTAGTTGACAGCATGCCTTATTACTCGCTAGACTTTCAGGATATCATCATTGAGCATAGTAATAATTTTGTTTGAAACTCACAAATAAATTACTTCAAGTCCATTCAGTAACAGAAAGTGCGGGAGTTTGCTTGTTTGCCATGCTCAAGGAACACTATAGCACCAACGACCTCAAATTTGTTAATGCTGGCAGATGGAGACCTTGGTGTCATCCTAATCATACCTGAGAACGAAGAAAAATATTAATTTAGAGTAAAACATATTATAGATGCAGCACTAGATCAATGATTCTAACAGGCAGCTTTCACTAGATTGAAACATAGCATATTCACCTTTAGCCTTGTTTTTGTTCTCCTGGTTGGTGCCAACAGGATGATCAACAGAAAATGAGAAATCGGACAAAATTATGCATGTGAAAGAACATCCGAATTTAAAAACAAGGAGGTACAATTGCACTTGAGACACTTATCAGCATTGAAATGACGCGAAATAATTCTATTTATAAGCCTACAAGGGAAAAGTGGGCATACATCAGCACATAATTTCCAGCAGAAAGCCTTCACTTGCTGAGGGGACAGCAAGAGGCATCTTGTAGCAATAGAATGCAAAGGCAAGACCAGCAAAACAACCAGTTCTTTTCTGTTCTCCAGTGCCAGCATAGCCTGGTCCCCTACACTCCAAAGTCTTGGCTTGTCTGGTTCATCACTAAAAACTATGTTAGGTTTTGTGTCGAATATGTGTACAAATAGGTTATATGGACTCTATGTTCTAATAGGCAGGGTTGGTTTAAAGTTAGAATCAGACTTTAGACAGGCCTTCACTATATAAAGGGAGGCAGCTCTGGTGTAATCATATGAACGACTTCATAATAGTATCATAGGCAAGAGAAGGTCAATGGCCGGCACGTGGCCGTGACCTGTGCAACCGGTATGCTGCGGTATTATGGTTTGGGGAGGAGCGTCCATAATCAGTACTCCGCAGATGTAGGCGAAATCTGAACTGCGTTGACAAACATCGTGTGTTCTGTTGTCGTTCGTGATCTTGCATTGGCGAATATCCTAACAGACTACTATCATCCTTATCTTACTACAAAAATTTAACATCCTTAACAGCACAAACATGTGAATCTCAAAGCGAAGCACAAAGCAGCACTCTGGCACTGTATGATGTGAAATCCAAATATAACATCAAAAACTTGTTTTTTGCAATAGCATGCGCGATCTACAGATGCCTAATTGATGAAATCAAAAGGATTGCAAGTAGCTGCACAACAATAGGTATGTTCTTCTTAACAAGCTAGATCAAAGTACTAATCCTAAGTGAAATATGCGATAACCCTATGTAGCTCAATCAGAAATAAGGATTGGGAAGCTGCAGCACAAAGTAGCCATTTTGCAGAAATGCCACATCAGCTCCACTCAAGTTAAAGATGAGCAATTCAGAAGAGCTCTCCGGTTATGCTATCTTTTGGCATTCATGGCAATCTCCCTCAAAGCCTTGGGTTGGATCAACCACCCTCATGCACCGACATGGATCTTCACCTGTTCAAGGCTGCTACTTCAAAGCCGTGGTGGTCCAAGATGATAATCTCACTGACTTCTGGCAAGATAGATGGCTTCAAGGGGTTGCCCCATCGCAAATTGTGCCCCAGTCTCTTTTGGATCACAGCCCTCAAGCATCACTAAATGGTCTTCATGATGACCAAATCCACCTTATCTCCACTCGATCCATCACCTGAATACCTTAGCTAGCTCCAGGAGTACATCCAGCTATAGAGTCGTCTTCATCACCTCGCCTTCACTCTAGGCATACGTAACAAGATCATGTAGAACCCCAAAGCCTCTGGCATATACTCAGCTAAGTCAGCCTATCTACTACAATTCTGCATTAGTCTCTTCCACCTTCACACCACTCAATTGGAAGACCAACACTAAAAACAAGTGCAAATTCTTTGCCTAGACTGTTGGAAGAATCCACTTGGTCGACGTCCTAGAGCTCAAAGGTTGGCCCTATCAACCTCTTTGCACCCTTTGTGACCGAACTTGAGACTCTCACCAACCTATGTGACCAAAGTCCATATGCCCAATATGTTTGGACTGCAATCTTCCAAGCCCTGTGTTTAGTTTCATCACAGCTTTGGCCCAGCTCGACTTTAGGACTTGGTAGCTCCACTCGATAGCTCTATTGCCACAAGGGACTAGATGTGAGTTTGATGGGTTGATCATGTAAATCATCTGAAATACTTGGAATGAGCACAACAAGCACATATTCTAGCAGGCTTCGCTGCTCGTGCATCTTTTAGTAGCTATCTAAGATTTGAGAGGATCTCCAGGCTGGTCAGCCGATCTAACTAGCGAGTAGTGGCTAGTGCCTAACACCTCTCCCTCCCTCCCTTCCTCACTCACTCACTCACTCACTCACTCACTCACTGTATAGTTGTACTTTTGTTCTCATCCTTCTTAATGGAACAGCGCCCCTGCATTTTGGCTCAAAAAAAAAAAGATGACACTTGTTATTTGCATGGAACTAGTCATACTGATTCCTTGATCTGTGAGTTGCCTCCTCCACGGCTCCACTGATTTCTAGCAACAATAAAATGCTTCCATGGGTTTGCCATGTTTGTCATAAACTAGTTGAACACGCGCGCCCGTGGCGCGCGAGGCCGGACGTGACAGCGGCCAACGCGTCCAAGCACGGGAGACAAAAAGCGGAGGCCAAAACACGTCCAAGCGCGGGAGGAAAAAAAACGGCGCCTCGGCCGGGCAAAAAGCGTGCGCGCAGAGGCCACAGCGAGCCAGAAAAAAAAATCGCGTAGCGCTGCTGGAAAAACAGAGCCCGCGGGATTCGACCCCGGGTCTCCCAGGCAACGGACAGGGTGAGCTAACCAACCAGACGAAACGCCCGCGCGCCTGATACAGGGGACGAAAAAATCGTTTTATGCGTTAAAGGAAAACGGATGGTCGGATCTGCGTCACTCGCGCGATCGGACGGTCGTGGTGGCACCGAGCGGGGAAGCCAGCCACGTGGCGTGCGGCCGACGAGCCTGTTCGCATTTGTACTTATTATATAGATTATAGATATAGATATAGATACAACATGACCTTTCTTACTAAAACCCATCTTCAAAACAGCGAAAAAACGGACTCAAAAAACTCAAAGCATATGTGTTTTTAAAACATAGATAAGTCGTTAAGCTGTTAAGACGTTAAGCTGTTAAGCTGAAAAGAACTAGGCCTTAGTTGCTTTCAGCGGCCAACCTATGATCAACGGGGGTGCTTCATCTTCCACACTCAGGCATTAGCTGAAGGTTCAGTAGCCGATGGTCAATCAATTGCCAAAAAGGAGGTAAGAAAGAATGAAATGTGAAAACTGAAAGAATGGAATGAAATGTGAAAACTGAAAGAATGGACGAATAAAGATGGCATATCACATCGGCCTCCAATATTCTGTTCCTGCTTTGTCAATTGGATGACAGGGACCAACCACCTGCCTGACCACTGCAACTCCGGGCCAAACAGGCTACAGATTCCAGAAGAGCCTCAAATCTTTCCCATTCTTAAGTAATCCTAAACAAAGTAATTATTGTAGTATAGATCTAGTAGAGCTCTACCAGAACACTGCCCTATAACTATCAGTCGATGTTAATCGCTGGTGGCATAGCTAGACCATCAAGATCCTACCAGCGTGTCTCCTACTCCCCTCCCAACTCTCCAAGATTACTTAATACATCATTATGACATGTTAGTTAGTTCAGAACACATTAATAATACCTTGCTCACCAACTGTATCTGTTTGCAGGCTATAGCAACAAGAATGCAACTTAAGATAAGGAACTTATAGGCTGTTTGGTTGCCTTCTCTAGCTCACGAGCCTGGCCCGTCCGACTCAACCAGGCTGGTGAGATACGGGATGGGTAGATGTAAAGACAGTGTATTGTTGAGTGTTTAGTAGGCGAATATTTTGAAATTTAATTATTTTAAAATTTATATAGCGAGTGTGGTTTAGTTTTGTTCGAAAAAATGTCAAAAATCCATTTTTGGAATCAGTTCGGTAATCGGATATGCTAATAAAAAGATACAAACAAATAAAATTTATATAGCGAGTGTGGTTTAGTTTTATTCGAAAAATGTCAGAAATCCATTTTTGGAATCGGTTCGGTAATCGGATATGCTAATAAAAAGATACAAACAAAAAAAGAAAAAAATAAAAACTTACCTGCCACGTTAGCAGTCCATGCATGGCTTGATATAATGACTGACTGTGACCCCATACATAGAACACGAGGCCGTCATGTGTTGCATCCAGAGAAACGCTCATTTTCTATGTTTCTCCAAAGCCAGGCTGCATGGAGAATCTTGCATCCACAGAGCCAGACTCAAAACCAGATGTAGGCAACCAAACACAAGAAAAAACAAGATTCCGCATCTGTAGATGCAAATCTCTGTAAATGCAGCCAACCAAACAGCCTACTAAGTACTAAAGAGCATATGGTTCTGGAACTTTCTGTTGGTGTACCACCAGTCTACATGGACCTAGATTGCAGTCTAAAGTACTAATACTAATTGGCGACTCAACTGGAAAACCTTGATATTTACAAAAGAGAGAAATGATCACTTTAGAACGTAAATACTGACAGGTATAAATTGTTAAGCATAGTTAATTGTCCAGTCTAAGGCATTAATCCAGAAACAAACAAAGAAGGGGAGACAAAGATTTGTGATACAGGAATCTCTTCTGTTTAATGATACAAAGAACAGCTAGCTATCCTATCATGGATTCATGCCCATACATTGTACATTAGCTATCTTTACAATGCAGAACTGCAGTTGGTATATGGTTTAGTAGGGGCCCTGAAATCCTCCTCAAATGAAATCCATTGAGTCGTTTAGGGACTGACCACTCAACGACTGGCCACCATTTGATGAGTTCTGGTGATGACTTGGATGACGATGCTGAGCCTGTTGGCCGCTTAAGTAAGAAATCTGCTGTTGGTGCTGAGAGAAATAGGATGGAATCTGCTGCTGCAGTCCACCATTGAAGGGATTCCCGTTCATGTTTGGAGGAGCTTGCCCTGCTGCTATCTTAAGTCGCTGAACTTCTTCTCGCAGGGCTTCATTCAGGGCTGCATTTGGTGGAAAGAAATTATTTCAGTATATTGATTCCTGAACTGGAAAATACAAGCGCTTGATACTTCAATTTGGCTTTACCAACTGGCTAGCCAAATTGTCAGAAGGTTGAAACACCTTGTAGCAGACAAACTTTAAATATTTCAAAGCATTCAAACAACTGCGATAACAACTGATGAAGTTGCAAAAGAAGATTAGACCATACCATCCCTTAGTTTGGCTTGCTCTTCCATAGACTGCAACCGGAGTTTGAGCTCTCTATTCTCGGCAGTTAAACCAGATGTATCCCTCTGGATTTCAAGTAAATTGCAATAAATCAGATATGCAGTGAGCAGAAACAAACTTATATCACCAAATATTATATGGCATATCACAAACTAAAACAAAACAAACTTTTGCCTTACAGGCTCGGCTAGCAATGATTTATCAAATATTCTCAATGGCATAAAAAAAAGGGAGATTGCCTACTAGCATGGTCCAAAAATCAATAAATATGAAATGCGTACATAAATGTAAACGCTATGTACAGTTAAATATTTACTAAAATTTGTAATACTAACTCAGTAGAGGGTATACTCTGCAGACAATAGCTAACAAAATTAGGTCTTTACTCCGTAATAATACATACAATACTCTACTCTTGTTCTCATCAGATAAATTATAGAATGACGAAACAATACCATATTAATCCCTACTTTCCATTTATAGATGAAAAAGAAAATCGGAGTAACTTGCTTCTGCCAAAAAAATGGTTCACTGTTTCATAAGTTGATATAAATAAAGCTAGTAAAATTTCAGTATTGTCTCATGATTCAACTTTTATCGCAAAGGCCTTACCAATACAAGTAGAATTCTTACGTGAAGTTTGAAACATACATCAACAGTATGTATGTAACCAACATGAATCAACTTTCGATAGATCTACTTTGTTTTTTGTTTTTTTTTGAGACAATAAATGCATATTGTTTCCCCAGGGATTATGGGTTGATTGTCCTAGCCTAACTAAATGGTAGAGTATTAATCAAGTTTTCTTGTGAGAGAGATATCTTAGGCTACTATCAAGGAGCACTTAATCTTCAGCCAAACACTATCCATTTGATTCTATCCACTTCATTCAAATCATACTCTAGAATGGCACAGCGCTAGCCCCATTTCTGGTGACCAACCAAATAATCAATCAAGCTCCAGACGTCTGCTTTACTTCAAAAGCTACTAGGTGAATGAAGTTCTACTCTGAACTGTCGTCTCAACTACGAGAACCGAGGCGGAGAGGCATTAAATAAATAACAAATATGTGTATGTCTTCATAAATGTATACATGCTTTAATCATGTAAAGGCCGACCCTCCCATCCCTTGGTACCCCTCATACTCTTATACAACCCATCCTAAACATACCATGCAAATTGCCATGAAAACTTACAGAGAAGATTCGAAAACTTTAATATAACATCGGTTTGTCATGCCTTTCATTTCACATCATTGCGTGTATAGATCACATGTTTTCTAGAGCCAAATATCATTGCTGATAGCAAATATGACACATTCAGGTGCTCTGCACTCTGTCATATGAACATTACAGCAAATGCAATACAAAAAGATCACCTATATCTCAGGTTTCTAAAATACATTGAATACAAGAAATGACCGATAATTAGAAATACGAATTGTTTCGTTGTACTTGCTCAGCTTTATCGCATTGTTCTTTTTTACTACAACATTCTTCATAAAAAGACCATTCTTCTGTTTAAAATCCTTACAGGATGAAGTGATCCATAAAGGGCATTGCTCTATCACATGGCTCTTATTTTCTACAATATTCCCCATAAAAAGACCATTCTTCTGTTTAACATGCTTAGAAGATAAAATTGTCCATAAAGGAAATCAGCTGCTCCACCCATCATTTTCAAATAATTAAGCATGCAGAACCTGCACAGCATTCTATATTTATTCACATCATTTCCACGCAGTTCCTCAACTACAAATATGGACCATCATGCAGTTATCATGCTATCATAAGCTAGCACATTTTGCGTCCTCACAATGATGTATTAGACTATTATCAATAACTCAGATGAGCAAATGCCTGAGCTAAGAAGCTTCAACTTCAAGGGGAACAATTAGATGCAACAACATGCTGTACGCAAACAACAGATAGAATCAGCTACTGTACTTCACAGAGCATGACAAAACTGTAGTCAAACATTTAGGTTTCGTATAAGCTACTCTGATATAGGCATAATACAAGTCAAACATAACAATTGACCAACGATTAACGAACTTAGCCGATTAGAAAAATATACGTTCATCTTGCACTTCTGAATAAAAAAACCATACCTGGAGAAGCGTAAGCTGTGCTGACAGCGTGGTGGCCTCGGTCTGCAGTGTCTGGACCTTCCTCTCCAGCTCACCAGTGTACTTGATCTTCCTCTCTTTCGACCTCGCTGCCGACTGCCTGTTAGCCAGAATCCTAAACACAAGCACCCCCACAAGCTTAATCTAAATACGAAAAATCAGAAAGCTCCAAACTTCTACCAGAAAGCCTAAAACCTCGTAATTATCATCACTAAAACCAGGCAGCTAGATCAGATCTCAAACAGATAGAACACTATCACTAACAGCAATCGCTATTAACTCCTAATGCACATGTTCCATGCTTCGGATGCCAAATGACAGTATCAGATGGCAATAAACCTCCCCCTTTCTGGACGTTGAAAGCATTAGAAAGTGGGTGATAAAAAGGGAACCGCGGAAGGCTTCCTCACCTTTTTGCGCGTTTGGGATCGAGAAGCGCGAGCTCCGCGAGCCTCTCGGCCGGCATGGCCTTCTTGGCGTAGTCCGGCAGCCCGCCGGACAGCGCCGACTCGCCTTCGAACGGCGAGTTGACCCCGTCCATGGAGCCGCTCCTCTTGTGCCCACCCCCTCCCTCGCTCCCTCCGCCCTGCAGGGCGAGGCCCTCGAAGAAGGCGGTGTCGAGCGAGAGGCTCCTCATGTGGGCTCCGCCCGGGGGGCGGGGCGCCGGCGCCTGGGACGCGACCGCGGCCGCTATGGGCGGCGGCGGCGGCGGGGTGGGGTCCGAGGCGGCCGGGGAGTCGTCTGAGAGGGAGGGGAAGTCGAGGTCGGAGAAGGAGAAGTCCCCGTCGGGGTCGAGCAGCAGGTCGGCGTCGGGGAGGCGCAGGAACGTCTCCGAGTGGGCCCGCCGGTGGTGCCCGCGCCCGCCCGCGCCCCCGCCAGACCCCGGCACCGGCGCCGGCAGCGGGAATCGCGGGTCCATGGCAGTCCGGTCAACGTAGAGGCCAACTCCGGCGGGCGGCGCCAGTCGCTAGCTAGCTCGCGGCGGCGGCGGCGGCGGCGGCGGCGCGGAGAGTGGACTCGGAGAGCTAGGAGGCTGCGTGCGTGTGAGCTCGGGGAGGGGATCGAGTTGGTGGGATACGTGTGAGGAGTAGAAGGGAGGAGGCGGTGTCGCCGGCGCACACCCTCCGTGGACCCCGGTGCACGGTAGCACTGATCTCGAGGCGCCATCGACAGTTCACGTGGGGCTTGGTCGTGGGCTCGGTGTATGGGTGTAGCAGAGGGATTTCGGTCCGCGGCGACGGAACGGAATGAATGCCGCGCCGCGTTGGTCGAGCAGCGTGCGGCTGTGGGCGCGGGCCCACCCGACTGTTTGCCGGTGGGCTTCGGGTCGGTGTGCCTGCCATGTGGGTCCAGAGCCGCGTGGCCCACCGGTCGGTGTGCGTTCTGAGGGACGGACCGCGTGGCGAATCCGGCGGCTCGTGTCCTATGCCGTGTCGCTGGATGGCGGTTGGGCCTTTCGGTTGACGCGTATGGGGCCCACTGGCTGAAAGAGCTAAAAGGCCACGAGGAAAAGGCGAGCAGCCCAGCACACCACGAGGAAAAGGCGAGCCTACTGGTGCCATGCTCGAGCTCCAGCCTATCTTCAATTGATCATGGATTCAAACTCAAACATGCTCCAACAAGCTTGAACTCGGTTGGGATGGGCTCGATAGGATAGCTCTACCACATGTCCACCGTCCAAGATTAAAAATTGAACCAAGAAATCAGATTTCAATCTTACAGATAGGGTGGATCTCGAAGGCTAGAACAAAAAAAAAATTGCAGCCTAGGTTTTGGTTATCACCGTACCGGTTGGTGAACCACGGTCGATAAGAAGCCGATGAAACAAGCTTCACCGTGAGTGAGAATAGTTGACTTATTGTTGGGAAAGAGAGAGTAGCTTATTTGGTCTTACTATCAACGACGACGGGAATCTGCCTAAGCCACTTGACCAGTAGACAGTAGTTGTGATGAGTAGGGAAAGAAAGAAGAGATTTAGGCCCAGTTTTTTTCAGCTTAATGGCTTAACGACTTATCTATGTTTTGAAAACACATATGCTTTGAGTTTTTTAGTCCGTTTTTTCGTTGTTTTGAAGGTGTATTCTAACACTTTAAAAAGCAAGTCAAACAAAATGTATCCGAATCTCGAGACTACCTCGAGAAGCTCTCGAAGTTCAGTCATTTCAGCCGTTCAGATCAGCTCAAAAGAACAGGGCCTTAAAGAGGAGAAGGAAGAAAACTACAAAAAGATAGCACATGATTCTAAAATCCTTTTCACATCAGCCACACGAGGAGTAGCATCCAACGTACAAGAAAACCAGGACTGACCGGACACACAAAGCAGGGCTTTCGCTTCATCTGGAAATTAGTTGGATTTGTGCCCAAGTTGGGAGCATTGTGTTGCTATAGAAGATTGGCTGCAGTTGGCATCAGTTTAGAGATATTATATTGTATTACAGCTATGCCGTTGTGGTATATAAGGCTATACGAGCTACTTGAGCACAACTTGTCTAGGCTCACGAGGTTGAGGCTAGGCTCGGTTCAAACTCATTTAAAGCTTAAACTAAGCCTCCAACAGGCCAATATCAAGGAGTTTGTGAACCTTAAGTTTCTTTTACCGTCGTAACCCTAATTTTATGACCGATGGGTTTGGCTCGGGTCATTTATTTCCGCCCCTAGTTAGCATGTGTTGTAAAACGAAAAAACTACAAACAACCTTGAAATTGAAGCATAGGACTATAAACCACATCCTGTTAGTCCTCGTCCATCCAGGATTTCGTCAAATCCTAGGTTAAAATTTAACACAAAAATGAATCACAAAAAAAATACCACACCAAGTAGGCAAGTAACATGAAAAAAGCTAGAATAAAAACACATGATTAATTTACGTGAAAATAGGAAAAAATTTCACACCAAGTAATCTAAAAGGCTAGAATAAAAACACATAATTGATGCGGGATTTTAACCACGTAATCAAATTATATATAACATAATAAAACGTGAAACATCATTGTGAAATCTAGAAAGAAAAAAAAACTAGTATAACTAGAGGGTGTGAGAAAATAGCTTAGATATATTAGATAACGAAGAAAAGGCTATGCACAAGCAACTGAAAAAAGAGAGGATCTTGCACTGTTGCGCTTGCATAGGGCTTAATAATTGGACAAATCATTCATTCCATCTGCGACCCCAACGTGGTCATTTGTCGCGGGTGCGGTTGAGGAGAAGAGGACTGATCGACGATGATGAACACACGTCTCGGAGGGGTGCAAACAGAACAAATATGGTTGGATAATATCGGATACGGATACGGATTTATATTTTTTTATTGGATACGGATGCGAACACGAACACGACATATATCGTTGGATATGGATACGAATACTGTCGATATTATTGGATAAAATTTGTTAGAATAATTATGGGGTTGGCCCATTTAATTATTTTAATAGAAATTCCAAGAGGCCCATTTAATACTACGGGAAATTGGAAGGAGAATATCTTAACTTAAATAGTTGGATTGTGGTTCTCCCAATTAGAAAAGTGAGAAAAGAGAAAGGCAGGGCCACACACGTGCGCGCGCCAAGCCGAGTCGAGCTTGAGCCGAGGTGGGGCGTGGGCGTGGGCGTGGGCGTGACGTGTCGAGCACGGGCGATCTCTCCCTGAGACGGGCGACCTCTCCTCGAGCACGGGCGACCTCACCCTGGGCACGGGCGACCTGACGACTTAATGGCTGGTTTGGTGACGTCCGTTACATAACCGACGACTTAATGGCCAGATTAATGACGTCCGTTACTAGTGCTTGATGGCGTCCAGGTTCGACGAACCTTCTCTTCCTGGCGCCTATAAAAGCATGAGCACCTCGCCCTGAGTAAAGTGCTCTCGTTCTCAAGAGCTCTCTCTCTCGCACATTCCAT